>JUFY01029245.1:0-50688 GCA_001855655.1 Leptopilina clavipes | reverse complement strand
GCTTTAGCAAGGATCTAACTAGTTTTCCTAGTTTCTTGCAAGGCCCATGTTAGAGCCCTATTTTAAATAGGGAAAAGTGGAGCAATTTCTGCACGCGGGATATTATATAATTAAAATATGGCTAACGATTTGCTAAATATTTGAGCTAAATATTTGCCAACATTGGTCCAGCACTGCGAATGTGTATATAAAAATCGTTCATAAAGTCTAGAATTTATTGGACCAAATATTAACCCAAGATTTATATCATTCTAAAAGATCTCATTTTTAGCTAAAACAATAAATTATATTTCATCAGTAAATAATATTTTATTATAATTATTGATTAATTAACAATTTCAATTATTAAGTTAATTAATATTAAATTGATTAATTAATTGAATTAACAATTTCAATTATTAAGTTAATTAATATTAAATTGATTAATTAATTGAATTAACAATTTCAATTATTAAGTTAATTAATATTAAATTGATTAATTAATTATTATAATTATCATTTAATTTGTATAATTATTCGATAATGTTATCCGGCTTCACAGCATAAAACTCAGATTCTTATAATATATCTTGTCCACTCTATCTCGATTATGAGCAACAAGTTTTCTCGCCATCTGTCGGACTATCAGAATATTAGAATGGCGCGAAATTCAAATTAAGAGAAACGAGAAAGTGGTTTAATTATATAGATATTTGGACAATATTGATCTAATATTCAAATCCTAAGTTGCTTTCTACACTCGCAGTCTTGGACCAATATTGGCCCGATTTTGGTCACATTGCTTTAATTTTAAACCGCAATTATCGTATTTTTTTCCATATACAATTTTTTCTGATTGCATCATATTAATTTCATTAATTCATCTATGAAGAATTAAAATGAAAGAGGAGAAAAAAATATAAAAAAAATACAAACAGCAAACATTGAAAACCGATTTTATAAAATTATAAATTATATAAAAAGAAATAATATATGTCTATCATATAAAAGGTAAGTGTATAACAGTTTAAATAATTGAATAAGATATATAAGATGATAAAAAAAAAAAGACGGAGGTAATAGTGAGGTAAGTTTTGCAATGTATAAAAAGAGATCGAGAGAGAGAGAGAGAGAGAGAGAGAAGCAGACATTCGGTATAAGGGTAGAAGAAGATCGAGAAGGGCAGACTGGTCGACAAGGATAGAAAATCTCTTCCCTCTCATCTCACTTCCGGACGAGGTCGGGGCTTCTCGCGCGGAAAAACCGAACGATGGGGTCAAACGGCACAGGGTTCAGTGACACGGAGTGAATTTACTTCTCCACAGACGGGAAGCAGGGGATCTTCGACGTCGGTCGACGGAAGCAACGTGTGTGGAAGGCCAACATAACACAAAAAAATGCCTTGTTTACATGTAGTATAAAAATTCCGCATTATATAATTTTCGCGACATTTTAGCAAGAAATCTATAGAAATCAATCCTGCAGTAACAAAAAGGACAATTATCTATATATAAAGAAAAAAACAGCACAAATGTATGATATAGTACAGTTTAGAAATTTCCCGAACTTGTCCCGACCTGGTTTGAAACGTCCCACTTAATTGGGTGAACAATTTTGACCGGGCCCTGGCCGGGTTGCCCCAAATCGGGGTTAAACACTAAAACCGGCCGACAAAGCCCTGTCGTAAATAGGGCCCCGGTCGGGTCCAGGCCGGGGCCCGGTACGTTTTAGTGTTTCAACCAGGTCAAGGTCAGGTCAGCCCTGATTGGGCCGTGTCCTTTATTCCTAATTGGGACCAGGTTTGGATATTTCTCCACAAGTATATCTATGTACAGTAAATATCGCGGAAAAAAGAAACTTCAAGGACGAAATAATACCTTTTCTATAATATACAAATCCGGATCTCTTGTTTCACATTCAATAAAAGCAAATAAGCGACTGATGAAACCTTTATTGTTTTACAGAAAGACTATATTATTGAAGAACCATGAAAAATTATATGTATTCATATGCCTATGACACATATATATTATTTAAAAAGAGACGAATAGGAAATAATGCCCCGCGACATTCAATATTGAGACGAATATGTCTGCGGCAAAAAAAATTCTTTGCCTCATCGTCATGACTTGGCATTCTTATTGAACAAAGTAACCCGTCAGTAGTACCTACACCGAAAAGAGCTCCCTGTCTTCCATTCAATAACTGAAACCGCTCTCCTCTCTCTTGTCGTCTTTCCACAATCCCCTGTCTGAGAAAAAAATCACGCAAGTTCGCATTTCATAAAATGACCGCTACTCTAACTCTCAAGTGCTTCTCTCATCTCTGTTATATATAAAAAAGAAAAATTTTCCCCAAGTCATAACAATAACTCAATACAAGGATTTATATATATATATATAATATCATAAGAACCATTTTTATGGTAAAAAGTATAGATATTTTGGTCCAGGACAACCGTATGCTACTTTCCCTACTGGATAAGGTGAAATTTTAACCTGTAATTTATTATGGAGTAAAATTTAACATTGAAAAAAATATAGCATGGATACAGCCAACGTAAGGGAGCCTGGGAGAAACAAACATTATTCTGCTATATTTCTTTTTCGGAGTGAAATAAGACAATATACTTGCGATTCATTATATGTGGAAGAAAAGAGATTTTTTTTTATACCTTCAATCGTGTTTTATGTGGAGGTAAACAGGTGTTAGATGGTCTTCGTGTATTAGGTTGCTGTTTTTGTCCAATGCATATACGCGCGCATTACTGGGAGCCAAGTTTTGCACAACGGATATATGATTTGCGAGGAGGCACCATATGTGCACTTCAGCTCGGAAACTGAATCCGCACCCCTTCCCATAAGCCGCACATATTATATTATTTATAATATCCCCTTCAATTAAACTATGATTCTCAATAACATTTCTAATTCGCATCATCATCGTCATATATATATAATACCAATATCCATTAGTTAGTGATTTCATATTTGAAAGAATTGGAATCAAAACCCAAAAGCTGAATCGAAACAGAGTTTTCAATCTTCTGAGCATTGCATATATATAATAAATATATATGATATGAATATTTCTGACTGGGTTCTGGTCGGGAAGGAATAAAATCGTCTCGCAACAAAAACGATTTTAGCGATTCTCAATGAAAATAGTGACTATATATATAATTCAGATATATTTATAAATCAGTTCACAACTAAAAGAGGAAATGTCCATAAACAATCATATTCTATGAGTAAGAGATAAAATTGACAAAACTGTTTGCTTAATAAACCCACAATAGATGTTATGCGACAGGTAAACGATATTGCACATCAAAATAAAAGAATCAACTCATCTGATTTCCCAAATAAGCCATTAAAGAAGAAGATATTGCAAATGGGAAGTATCAATGAACAACTATAGTGTCTGGGTGAATTTGCGCAAGGTCGTAAATACTTTGGAGCAATATATCATCAGTGTAAATCAAGTAGAAGCAAAGGGTAGTGAGTCGAGATATGAGGAAGGTAAAGAAGATCAAGCAGCAAAAGCAGCTTTGTTGACACGCGATCAAAATCCACCCCTTATAAATGTATTTGCGTATAGATGTGTGTATATATATAATTATGACGATGAGCGCTCTTAGAATCGTCAATTGTCTTCAACAGGAATGTGGAAGTCCATTTCCTGAATGACATGACGATGATGGTGGCATGCAGAAATGCGAAATTGTTGGAATATAGGCAGAACCGGGAGGAGAGAGACTGAGAGAGAGAGAGGCCGACAACCCGGTGTTGCACTTGGTTCCAAAACAAGCGATTCCGCTTCTACTCTGGCTGTGAGAACTCTTCGTGTATCTCCGACGAACTTCGGGGCTTATATTGATCACGAGAGTGCACGATATTCGCGAATATATATACGTATAAGCGCGTATTAGGTAGACTCTATGTAGTTGGCTTTGAAATATATGGTGGTGAGGAATATAAGCACAACCCGACTACTACTACTACTACTAGGAACCATCAAACATGATGCACATCTTCTCGCGGTTGTTATTGCTGCTGCTGCTGCTGTTTCCCTATATATCGCTGCACTTGCTGCGATGTTGAGGGAGTCGGCAGCCGAGTTTTTAAGAGATGACGCGATGCCTGATGGCGGAAGGTGCGTTTCATATATACGATAGCTCGAGGTGTCGATAACCCCTCTAGGTCACCTCACGGTTCAAAGATATACGTGTGTGTGTGTGTGTTTCAATATATACAGTGGAACCTCGATTATCCGAACTAATTCGGGCCGGACCTTGTTCGGATAATAGAATTTACAATTCTTTTTTTTATAATATAGGTTTAAACCATTTTTTTTTGGGTTTATTTTACAAAATAGTCGGATTATTTATGTATTTTTTTAGACATAGGTATTAGAAATCAAAAGATAAATCCAATTTCTAACAGTTCGGACATCTTTTGGATGGCAGAATTTCGGATAATTGAGGTTACACTTGTATTTATTCATGATCTAGTATGGGGAAATTTATACAAAATTCCCTAAAATAATTTTTCTTCGGTTCCTTGTCCTCAAAAGATAGCCTACTATCATAGATCGTAAAGCATCAGCTATAATTGTGCTAGAAACAAACATAATTATGGTATTAGAAGTACAGCAATTAAAACCGTTTTTATAGATAATTGTACCCCTCTGATAAAACCACCCTCATCGCTAATTTTGTCTAAACATTAGAAAGAAGTGAGAGGCAAAGGTTGAGGGCTGAGTATATATGCATATATAGTGGAAGCGAGAGGAAGACCTTGGCCTTTTCGCGGGGCAAAAATAAAACCTGTTGACACTGGAGCTCATCCACAATGTAAGGGATTCGGTTGCAATTAGAAATTCTCTGCTTATAAACATAATGTACTGTACTATATATATTACACATATACGTTAATAAATTAAATTATATATGTAAATTATATAATGTTCAGTAGTTATTCACGTTAAATAATGTAAATAGATATTTACGTATAATAATTAAATGTAAATTACATATAATGTTCCTGAGTATAGTTAGAGGTATATAATCATCTGAAGTGTTTACGTCAATTTGCGCACACTGAAAGCAATTGTTGATTGAGAATATCAATTATTGTTATGTTGAGAATGTAGTTACTAATAGTATATTTAATTATACCTACTAAACACTAGTATAACGACAGCAATAAATACTAATTAAATTTATAATAATAAATTTATTATAGTCCGCATCTATTCAGATCCTACAGGATTAATGCGGAAATTTTTAACCCAAAACAGTTTTGTTTAATAGCGAACCAGTTTTGGAACTATATATAGGATTTTCAGGACTTTCAGTTATAATTTATACAATTCAATATTCAACTAACAGTCGGAATTTTTATTCGAATAATAATAATTGTTCGAATTTGGAATTGTTACTCGCATCATCCTATAGCTGACAACGCTCGTGATAGAAATATCCGGATCTGATATCAATCCGTACCAATCAGGAAGGACACAAACAGTCCAAACATGGCCCTATCTAAACACATTTTTCTCTATCAAAACCTATTGTTTTTTACCGAACAGACGTTCTTAGGCTACTGATAATTTTTTCTCTAAATATACTATTTAAGAAACGATTTTATTTTACGCACTCAGTTAATATTGACCCTAGAGGTTATTTGGATATATATATAATTTGCTTCCAGACATTATTTTCACGTGTATATAATATATAAAGCTCCCTTGATTCACACATATGAGTTTATACTCTGCAAGAATACGTTCGTGTATATGTGAGGTTTATACACTTACACGATGAGGAGAATAAGTATGTACACAAGGTGGGGTTCTCTCGACTAGACTCTGCTGAGACGACGACGAGAGATGCTGCCTCCAGCAACCTTAGTCTTTATACCTTCTTACTTTCTTTATACACACACACACACATACACACATATACTTCTTTACTACCACCAATTCACAGTTTTCTCCTGCTCTTTCCATTTCAAGTCCCTTCGTATATAAGTGTATAAACCTTTGGGCTAACATTACCCAAGGAATCATGGACAAATTTGAATTTAATAAATGTATATATTTCGAAAATGTTAGGGAAAATTTTTTTTTTTAATTTAATGTACTGGCTTCAATCTATATGTGTTGAAACAGAAAAATTATGACCACAGGGACTGATCTGAAATATATAGGGCCAGGTTAAAATTTTGTTCCATTCGTGGCCGATTAATTTTTTAGCTCGCGATAAATAATATATAAAGAAATTAAATAATTAATTAATAAAAATTAATAATTTAATCATTTAAATTAATAATTTAATTAATAAATTAAAAAATTCTTTAACCTATAATTTTATGATATATAAAAACAGGGAGGAATGATTTTTTAAAAAATTTTATTAGAGTTTGGAGAGGAAATAAAAAGCATAAAATTTATTTGTCAAGAATCCTGTTTTTGGAAAAACCCTCTTTTTTGCCCTTCACTAAAAGCCCCGCCCTTTTCACTATATGTGTGCAATTCAAAAAGTCTAATAGGTAAGTAAAGGGCGGTGCCAAAATGTTCAGGGTAAAGCGAAAGGGAAGTAAGATTGAAAACCCAAAGGGTCATCGGTTAAAGAATTCTCTTAACTTTATATATATATATATATATGTGCATATATATGTGTAATTTAAAGAGGCACATAAATATATTTTAATTACGAAACATATATATATAAATATACCATTAAATGAAAAATAAATTATTCTGTATAGAATAAAAAAAAGAAAAAAATTTAAATTAGGTAAATACTTAATTAGTGAAATGTCCTATATATTTTAAAAATATATAGTTGAAATCCACATAGATTAAAAAATATATTTATTTGTTTCAATTAATTTTACATATCGTTCAAATAAATATACCTGTAAAATAAATTGATTAAGAAATAAATATAATTTTTACTGGAAACATATTAAATAAATTTGTTGGTAAATATTTTTGTCTGTATAAATCCACTTTGTCTTAAAAAGACAATTTTACAGTTGAAAAAATAACTTTAAATCAAATTTGAGTCTTATAAAATTATATATATATATATATATATTCAAAAACTTAGTCAGAATTATCTTAAAATAATGTACAAATATAAACGCTAATTTTATAAGATTTAAAATATAATTTAATAAAAAAAAAACAGTTGTAAATAGTTTTCAAAAATAAAAATAAACTGATTTTAAGGCAAACTATTTTTCATCAAATATATTTATTTTAATCAAAAAATATTTATTTTTGGACACGAATATTTTATATTTCATAATAGTTATAAATTTATAAATTTAATCCGGTAATGAATTTAAATTAAATAAACTTAAAATTCTTTACCATACTTTAATATTAATGATTTTTTCCCCAAATAGACGACTTTTGCCATTATATTATTAATTTATATCAATTAATTTATATACTTGATTCAAAATTAAATAAAAACTAAGAAACTCAAAATAAAATTAAAAAAAAAAAATTAAAAAAAGTTTTTTGCCGCTCAAAAACTGAAATAAATTTTTTTTTCCAAAAAAGGTAAATGAAAATATTCACCAACGCCATTTTGTCGAAGGTACGCCCTTCAAAAGAACGGTTTGGTATTGGTGGTTAGTGGGACCCGGAAAAAGAAATTCGGAGACCCTCGCATTAGGAAAATAGGCTTTTGTGCAAGGGGGGGGGACCCCAACCTATCGCAATGGAGATGCATCTATTAATTCTAGCCTAGACCCTCATCCTATTGCATCAACCCATTTCATTCCACGACCATTATTAAAAAAAGATTACGTATAGAGTTTCAAAATTGCCATTTTTCATATTATATATATATAATGTAAACAGGGGTTTTATTTCTAAAAAATTTTCATATATTTATTTACGAAAATGATGGGATTTTCATTCTTGAATGCTCAAATATAATCAGCAACTCATTATGCTAATTTAAAGCAGCAATATGAAAATGACTTCTCTCTTGTGTATACGTAAAAAGGTGTAAAATAATTAATCACAGATGTCAGATATATATATATGTGTGTGTATATATATATCTATAATACACGTAAAAAAAAGTTTTGTCAAAAAATTTGATAGTGGTGAACCGTAATTAATTTTAAAATACTCGGTATTTTAAGTAAAACTATCGTCTATTATTAGAAACAAAAAAACGAAAATATGGAGCTCAATGAACCCGTGTAATTATAAAATATCCCAAAAGCCAATAAAACGCACAATTGAAATTAAAATATGTTTCAAGATTATTTTTAACACATCTATATTATATTAGTGCAGGTACTAGAATAATTCTAGTCACAAATTTAAAAATCTATCAAATTATATTACCCCCCCCCCCAAAAAAAATAGAGTAGAGAAAAATATTATTACTTGAAATTCAAGAATTATTCCCTTCAATTTGACAAAAAAAGGTTATTTCTTTTCCCCGACAAGCGAATCTATATTTCAATCATCAAGTATATATATATATATATATATATGTATGTATATATATACATATACATATATATATAAAGAGATTTCTGGAATTATTTTCTCAAAAAAAAAGTAACCTTAAATCTGATAAAAAATAAAACGATGCCAGTGATGTTTAAAACAGCAAAAAAATTGGAGTAAAATAAAGCGTAAAAATATATTTTGTGAAAAATTTTCAACACTTTTCATCGGTTTCTAAAGTGAAAATAAAGAATGGAAAAAAAAAACTTATGGAGTAAGTCGAGGAAAACGTAGCCAAGTGCCGTCGTGGCACGAGGCGAAAGATTGAGAGAGAGAAGAGATTTGGTCAAAGTGATTTAGAGTTACCTTAGGACAAAAGGTCGTCCTGCGTCCCAGCGCAGCCAAGATGAGAGGTCACCGCTCCCGAGCTTTCAATATCAATTGTAGAACAGCTTTTAAATTTAATTTTTCAAACTTCGTTTAGAACAAACAAAAAAAAAAAAACGAAACAACCAATGAACTGCATTTTAAAACACAAATATTCAACAACTAAATTGATGAAATCGTTATCAAAAACCGCGAATTCTTGACGAATGACAGAAGGATGCCTGGGAGAATAGCCCTTCCGGTTGTCGACGGAGCAGAGAGCACTCGGCAACAGTGCTTTTTTTGGAATATCGTTTTTCTCCTGTTTTATTTCTTTTCCGAAACGCGAAAACTTCCTTTCTTCCTTGTGTGCAAAAAAAATTCTCAACGAACAAACACGAAAACTGTGCTCGCGCAAAAACTTCTGTCGACAGGGTCGTCCACGGACGCGAGTGACCCTGGAGCCTCTGGTGGCGGTGGCCGGCGAGCAGACACATTCGCGAATATCGCACATGCAAAACTTCGACGATCGTCGCCGCGGATCGTCAACCTCTGCACGAACACAAGAATCAAAAACACACACTTCCACTATTTTCAACGTGAACAGACACACTGAACTGTTGGTTTGTGCAAATAGCACAATGGCGCCATCTGCTGTCAAATTGGCGAGTTCGAGTTTGCAAATTGACCAATCTCAGGGCTGTATCATTGCTAAATAAAACCCCGCCATTTTTTCAAAAATATGAAAAATATAAAGAAAATTCGTTTATTATTATTATTTTATTATTAACAACAAGGAGAAAAATAAAAAAAATAATGATTTTGAAGAAAAAAAAATTCTTAAATCTGCAAAAAAGGAAACAGAAAAAATTAATAACGTCAAAAATCTTCTTTTTCAATGAATCTTTGTTACTTTTATTGGTATTTTTAATAATATAATAATATAGATGTGTTTGTGTATAATATATATGTATATATCATGTCCGTCAATATCGAATATATTAATATTTATATCTTCTTTTTCTTTCCATAAATTAAATAAATAGCTCTTGATTGTGATATAATAAATATTTTACAAAAGACAAATAAAGTAAAATGTAAATTTAATTCTAGCGCGACATTTTTTTACAACTCTTGAGGATTTCTCTTTCTTTCTTTCTTTTTTTTTTCTTAAATCACCATTTTAAATTACTATTTATTTATATATATATATATATACTCAAGAGTTTTGCGACAAAAAACTAAATTATTTTTTTTATCGTGTGTGTATGTGTGTGAACAACAATCAAGCTAGATTAGTACTAGATTTTTTTCCTTTTTTTTTGCTAATTGTACAATTAATTATTCTTTTATAAAAAGAAATTCGATGAAAAAAGTCTTATAAAATAAACTCTCAAAGCATGATTTTTTCTTTGTTTTTTTTTCATACTAAAAATTGATGACAGATTCTAAATTCTATCCCTCACTGGTAAAAACAAAAATTTATTTTGCAAGTCTCAAAAAAAAAAAAAAAAATAACGAAAAAAATACACGCGAAACTCACACTCGAAATGATAGAATTTCATGCGATTTAAACTACTCTCGAGTAGAATAAGGTTTTGAAATGTAAAAAGAAATGCAGCCTCCCTCGTGTCCTCTTCCTCGAGATAATTATTAATTTCTTCTATGTATTTTTTGTCAGCAAATTGGAATGAATTTTTCTTTTTTTTTTTTAAAGGCAATGATTGTCGTTAACGTAAAGTTGCATAAAGTTTTATAATTTTCTTTTGGAGCAACGATCCGTTCACGTTTATAATATTATAAGTTTAGTCATATTTTTTTCCAAAGAAATAAAACAATGTTAAAATAATAATAATAATCGCACGATAAAAATTGTTTGTTGATTGAATCGAGGGTTTCCAAGAGGCAAGTTGGTTGGTTTGTTTGTGTTACTAGACGAGGCGTGAGGTTACAAATGAGAACTGTGAGGCTGCTGTTCGTAAAATAGCACGTATGCTTCGCTAGAAACAACTGACTGCACCGACACCGACGATACTCTACTGTCATTGTACTCGTGCCATTCTCCTGAGAATGGATGTTTACAATATGCCGTGTAGTGACCCGAGTATGTTGTACCCGAATGATTGGCGACTCCATACAAGTTATATGTGCAACCTTGAACTCTCGGTGTGGCAAAGGCACTCAGGTCCAAACCCGTTAATGGAAAGTCCACCAGTACATTCAATTTCCTGCGGAATCGTTCCATCGGTGAGAAACGCTTTAAATCTAATCATTCAATGTTAAGGAAAAATACAATTTAAATATATAAATTAAAAATACAATTTAAAAATACAATACAAAATTAACAAGAAAACGTAAATTATAATTAAAATATCTAATTTTATAAGTAAATATTTTTAATTATTAAATTAAAAAATAATTCATGTTTCGTAATGACAAAATTTAATGGACTGAAATATGTAAAAGTAATGATTAATGGTATATTGTCAAAAAAGGATACGAATAACCAAAATTTTCGGGAACTTTTGAATGCTAAAGCTCTTGGTACACTTTCTTCTCATCTGGCACTTGGAACATGTTGGTTTCTCATCACCGTCGAGCACTTCCTCACGAGTAAAATGCTCGAGACATTGACTGAGTTTAACAGTACTGCTCCTCGATGGAATGGGAAGGCTCAGATCCCAAAATGGATCCAGTGTTACAGAGACATGATCACAGGATGTGCATCGCAATGACGATCTCAATTGACCGACAAAAACATCGACAATTGTACTGTCCTCACTACGAAGATAGCGTTTCCAACTTTCCGTTGCTTTTTGGCTGTCCCTGAATTTATTGAAAAAGTTTTTTTAATTAACACACAGGAAACTTAATTATTGAAAATAACTAAATGCAAATAAAAAATACGTATAAAAGCGAATAAAATATAAAATAAATGAAAAAATCAACTTACGAATAGTGATCAGGAATATCGGTGTGAATTGGTTGTGGTTTCACTTTGACTCTATTGACATCCTCATGGAGACCTTCCAATAAATACCTAAGAAATTCTTGAGCGTCCTGTTGACTGTAACCCATGAAACGTGGGGCGAATTTTTGTATTTGTGATTTAAAAGCAGTCGTGTTTACCACGTCGCCACCAACTTCCCATAATTCGTGAATAACTTGACTGAATGCCTTAATGAGTCCACCCTTCATGCTCGATGTCGTCGTGTTTATATCTGGCAAGTATTGCTCGTTGAGCAAATACTCCAGCAATGGTCTCGTGTTGCTCAAACATTGAATCACGCTGTTCATGAAACACTGAAAATAACAATTTCAGCACTAAATTAATTCAATAATCATTCAATTCAATCAATTAATAAAATTCAATTAAATTAATTTCAAAAATTATCCACTGTAATTCCAAAATTATTCAAACAACAAAAATGGAATTTTATTTAAATAATTAATATATAGGGCTTTTCAGTCCTAGTAAATTTAAATAAATAAATAAATAAATATAGAACTAAAAATAATTAAATAACAAAATAATGGAATTTTAAAATAATTAAACTTTTAAGTAATTGGATTTTCAAAATTTTCCAATAGAATTTTTTTTTAAATTTGCTTTTAGATATAAATTCATACAAATTGAATTAAAAAACTAAGTTTTTTTTAAACTAAATTATTAAGATTTGTGGAAAAACTTAATCAGAATTTCGCATTTTCGAATTGTTTTTGTCGATTAAAATCAGGCAATTTAATATAATTTCTCGAGAAAATGAAAACAGTTAAATTAAATTGTATATTTTTAAACAATTAGTTTTTATATTCACTATTCGTTATTCATTCGTATTCATTTTATAGTCTCTGCGATGGTGCACCAGGGTTAAGGCTGTCTTTTTTTTTTTTTTTTTTTTTTCAAGGTCCAATTGTCCATATATTATTGGCAGAGGATATTGAATGCAGTTCGATATATAAATAGAGAATCCGTGTGTAATGAGTCGCGAATGAATAACTCACCGTATTTCCAATGTTTCGCAGGCCATTTAGACCACATCGTTCGTCTCGATGAGCTTGATGTCGATTGCGAATTCCCCTCGCTACTGTACTCTCCTCCTAAAAAAAAAAGAAAGATAAATAAAAAATCAAATTATTAATTTTCCACAACTTTTCTCTTTCAAATATTTAACAATTAATTTATAATTATATATTTCATTTTTTTCAATCAAAAATTATTTGACAATATTCTATTTTTTCATCGTGAATTTTATTTACATATTTTTTTTTTTAATTTCCAATCGTCGAGAATTAATTGCATAGAATTCTAAAAATTCAACGATTTCCGCAGTCTCAATTGAACGTTAATGCGGAAACTTGTAATTTATCCAATGTCCTGTATTATTTTTATTTATCTGTCGTGTCATTTTTAGTTTTTGGAATATTTTCAAAAACACAAAAAATTTTTATTTTGTAAATAATATTAGTAACTGTGAGGAAACTTAAAAAAACACACTTTTAAAAAAATTTAATTAATTAAATTATTATATTAAAGAAGATAAAGTAATGAAAACAATTAGTAGCTAAATTCTGCAGCAGAATAAAATGTGATTGATAAATTAATTTAATAGTTAAAATTCAGATAATGAGAATATGAAGAAAAATAAATCGTTTTCTCCTGAAGTCTTGTTTATAAAATTCGAGTCGATTGTGAAAAGGGGATAAAATGAAAATCCCAATTTTCCGACTAATATAAAAAGAAATGACTTTGCAAAAATTGGAAGGCCTCACCTTGATACGTAATGATTGTTGGTCAACGGCACGTATCCGAGGAGGCGATGAATAATCAACTCTTGCACATTGGATGTCAGGGGCGATGTGTTTTTGGGTCACTAAGGGTGTCACGATCCCGAGAAAAAATGCATAAGCAAAACAGAGAGCAGCTGCAGTCCACGCGAACCACAACCCCCAGCCTAATAGTTGCCAAGCCAGTTTATCTTTTCACTCTCAACTAACAGGCCAAATGAAATTGAAACCAATTTTCCTTTCTTCAAAAACTATCATCAATGTCGTGAAAGATATTTCAAATTTTCCAAATTTCTATTCTTTTTTTAAATTTATTTTTGAAACAGTAAATTCCTCTCATTTTTTTCAATTAAAGAACCATTTAAATTAAAAACAATCAACGGAATTATCATCGAGAAGTTAAAAATAGAAATTCAAATGTTGCTTCACAGTATTAATAAAAGACGAGAGCTAAATAAAGACTTTTTTTAATGAGATCACAATCCTGGTTGAGTGTAAAATTACTCTCAGATTAAACTAAATTCATAAATATAATTATAAATAAATTTCGAAACTATGTTAATTAACAAGGGAGAGATATTTCACTTTTTCCATTAGAGAAAAATATATTCGGAAAGTTTTTTTTTTCAACTTCCGATGACAGAAGAGTTTCTTTTTTCACCAGAGAATCCACACGATTGAAGAAACGGATTATCGCACTTTACAGGTTCCTTCCAGAATTCAAGAGAGAGTTTTTCCTTTTTTTTCACCCCCTGACAATTAAATTACTTCGACCCAAATGAATCGATTTTCCTATTTCTTTGAGAAAGAAAATATATATATATAAATATAATTATATATATATTTTTGAAATGAATTTCGAAACTGGTGCAAGACAAATTTTCCAAACGGGAGTTTTAGGAACGTCGCGCTGATGTTCTATTAATAAAGGCATCTGCTGCTCGCCACTCAAGATACTTGTGTCGTGAAAGAAATTGTGAACGAATTTCGTAATAAACAAAGCAACTTGAAGAATTGTAATCGTCCTATAAAAAAAACAATTCTGTGTAATAGGAAAAATAACTGATTAAAAAAAAAAAAACAATCGACTCTTTTCGAATATATACAAGACTTCTGTGGAATTATGTATAAATATTAAAAATAGAAGCAATTTCTGATGCACAAATGCTCTTTGCTTTGAGTCATATTTCTGAGTATTATTATTGTAAGACGTTAATATTAGAAAACAATTAGAAAAAATACACTCAAACACATTCGATACTCACGGTTGATTGCAATATTTCTCTTTCCAATGACGATTGTTTCACGGGAAATCCCGAGTTTTCGCTCGTCGATGGATAGCACAACATTATTCACAAAAAAAAAATTAGAAATTCCCAACTTTTTACACTTAGAAACTTAATTTTATTTTTTCCTAAATTTCCCTTTAATTTTCAATTTTTCTCAAATATTTGAATTCAATTTTTTCTCTTTTAAATTTACAATTAAATTTCCAGTCACTGGTGAAATTCAAGATCATTTAGACAAGAAAAAAATATCTCGAAACAAGAATAAAAAAATTACGCTTTTTAACAATGTAGAAAGAAAACTTGGAATTAAATTTTAAATCACTCGAAATCTATTTAACAATTGATTGACATTGCTCGTGAAACATTTAACTGCACTCTCGATGCACAATAACGAAAAAGAAATTAATTTACAAATTTATTTAGCAATTACAGAAAGGGAAACATTTTTTTCTTTCTTTCTTTCACGTGTGGAATGTTAACCGCGTTACCGATCAGCTTATGTGAAAGCTCTCCTCGACAAAATACGACTCGACATTGATTGCCAGAATTTCCCACGCGTCGTCGAGACTTTTTGGCAACGAACAAAAAGAATCGTTCAGACAGATATTTTTCTCAACACACACAAAAAAAAGGAAAAACCACTACTGATTGCTTAAACATTGTCACAAGTTTTATGAATTTATTGTAAAATTATTTACCCCTAGGGAAAGAATAAGAATCAGAGATTCTTTTTATTTTAATTGTTTAATTTTTTTTATTTTAATTTTTTGTTTCTATTGCAAGAAAAAGGGAAAAAATCTTTTAATAATTTTGAGAGCAAATCAAGGAAAGGATGAGTAAATAAAAAAAATATTTAAAAAAAAAAAATATATAAAAATATTTTCTGGAACTTTCAATAAATTTTAATACTATACCAAATTCTATTTAAATTGATTGAGAGTGCTCCAGAAAATGCTGAATTTCTCATGGATCACGTATTTTATAAATTTAATGTAAAAACAATCTTTCTTTTTCGTAATTTTGAGATTATTATTTTTTTACGACCTTGAATTTCTAACCCAGTTTCTGGTTTAAATTTGAGCGATTGTAATTGTGAGATGATCGTGATTTTCAAATTCCTTTCTGATTTATGAATAGATATGATTCATATTAATTTATTTTTATTCATTAGTGACTAATTTTCATAGTTAGAGATCAAAGTTTACAGTCATGAAATTTGTTTGTTTCATTTGTATTGATTGATATTATTAATATTATATATTATTATTATTATTATTATTACATATTACATGTATTTAAAGAAAATAATAGTTATAAATAAAAAGAAAAGAGAAAAATGCGAAAAGACTGGAAAAATTTATAAAAATCGAGTGAAAATAATAAAAAAAAACATGAAAGAAAGCCAAGAATAAATAAATTACAGAAAAAAATAAAAATAGTAAATAAAATAATCCCCATTTTGAGAGAAATTGTTTTTTGTAAATAAAAGTAGGAAACAAAAAATAACAAGAAAAAATAATTTAAAAAAAAGGACGAATGAGAATAAAAACGGAAAAAATCAAAATCGTTTTTAAGACTAATTACTAAAAAAAAAAAATTACAAAATTTGTTTCAAAATTTGCATTCAAAGAAATAAAATAATTTCTATTCTGTAAATTTTGATCTCATCACACTGCAATTTATCACTATTTTCATAATCGCACAATGAAAAAAAAAAACTTCCATCGATGATCGAAAACCCTTTCTTTCCTTTCTTTTATTTTGTGTTTGTTTTTTTGTTGATAAAATTTGAAGACCACTCACGATTTGTTCGTTAACATCCCTAAAGTTGTTGCTCTGCCATGTTCCAGAAGTGGTGGGATTTGATGACGATGATGGCAAGGAGGTAGCAGTGTCATTGTTGGAATTAACCGAACTTGAGAAAAGATCAACTCTCCTGGACGTGGAGGGCATTAGGGACGGATCATCGCTATATGTTCCAAGTGTTGGTCTTTCATTCACTCCATTTTGCAATATTCCCTCGGCAAATGTATTCCTTGTCTTAAAGAATGGATCTTCATCAAATGGATCATCATCATCATCATCGTCCTCATCATCATCATCATCATTATTGTCCGAGAGTGTTTTAATTTCTCCAGCCAGCCTGTTATTAATGGTTGATGACGAAGAAGAAGAAGAATCTTGTGTCACCTGATCAATAATACGAATCGAATCGCCTCCTTGGACTTTGATGACAATTGTTCCCTCGCGATAGCGAGCATTATTGTTAGTTAGCAGCTCCGTGTTATCGAGGTTAGTGGGAAAATTAGAGAGTGGATCAAGGTTCGTGCCAATCAATCCTCCACTACCGCCACGATCACTGGCTGATTCTGCTCCGGAGATTGTCGGCGGATGCTGTATTATCGCCGAGAGCTTATCCTCCTCGTGATCGATGCGGCGTTTTGGATTTTCCTCGTGGTGGTGATTATTGTTATTACTAGTGTTACTATTGTTATTACTAAAACAGGCGGGCCTGTCAATAATGTCTTTGTCGTTCTTGTCGTTGGTATTATTGTTCCGTTGATCGTTGACTGTTACCTCGGCGGGCGCCGTGGCGCTATCATTTTGCGCATGGCTGGTGAGCACGGTGGTTAGTGGTGGTCGTCGCTTGTGAAGAGATGAATATCGTGATGGGGTCACGGACGTTGAGGTGGAGGAGGTGGACGACGCTGAAGACGAGGCCGAAGAGGACGAAGACTCCTGTCGTTGATCACGACGTAGATCACTCACAATATTGTTGTAGTCATCACCACCGAGTAAATCGAGATAAGTTGATGAACTCGAGCGCCAGGGCGATGTGCATCGCGAATTAATTGATGACGAATATTTACTTGACAATCGATCAACAACCGATGATCCACTGCTACTGCTGCTGCTACTATGTCCGTTACGATGATCCCTCGTCAAACTCGACGTACTGAGATATTTACTACTGGATCCAATGCCCGAGTCTGTCGCCGATGAGACTGACCTGCGAACAACCCAATACGAAATGAGAACATGGCTATATGACTAAATCACTGGGACTCTAGCCAAGGGCTTTTGTTCAACAAAAAAAAAATTATATAACTTTCGCCAGGCGCATAAAAAAAATTGTTCCGGAAAATTCCAAAATTTACATTTACACTCTATATATAATAAAAGTCAATATAAAAGCGTAAATATTGTCCCGTCCTTGTAAAGCGGAAACTGATTTTTAAACAAAGGAGTTGCGTTTGCCAAATACAAACGCTAAGAAAATTTAATGCTACCTTAAATATTTTTTTCCGACTTTTTTTCTTTACTGACGACTTAAACCTAATGAGAAAAATTTTCCCGAACAAAAAATTCAAAAAAAAGAAGATTAAAAACTAGAAAACCAGATTTTATATTTACTGCGCGTTCTTGATTTAATATTATTTGTAATCCAAGACGATTTAAAAGAATTTTTCCATACTCACATTTTCAAAGTGTATAAAATAATAATAAACACCGAGAGAAATAAAAATAGAGAATTAATAAAATTCAAAATTAAATAAAAAATTTTTCGACTAAAAAATTGATTACAGAGAACAATTGTTTTTAAATTCAATTTTGTGACATTTTTTCGACCAAAAAAGATTCTTTTTAAATTCAATTTTGTGGCTATTTTGTCGACTGAAAATTATTTATTATATCATAAATTTCATTAATTAAAAAAATATGATTTTGAAAATTGAAAATCGAAATAATTGAACATTTTTTTTGCATTATAACAAAGCACTTTGAAAAAAAATCAACTTCCACGTAAAATAAAACACGAAAATGAAATTAATTTACGGTCTTTGCCAGTTCAGAGCTCAAGGTTCGCATCTAGTGTTACGATTATGAAATGAATACGCGCTTATTTAACGGCCATTGCAAAAGTCTATATACTCCAAGAACACGTGTCTTGTGTGATTACAGTGAGATCCTTATCAAAGCAAACGTCATCTAAAATCTCATTCCATTCGTGTTGACCGATAAAGAAAATTTAACATCAAATTTTCATTTCAAACATTCCAGAGAAAAAAAGAAAAAGAAAAATTTTTTTTCTTCCAAAAAATTAATAAAATTTAATCCTTGTTAATACAAAAGTAAATTCAAAAATTAAATTAGTTAATTAGTAATTAATAAAAAATTAGGAAAATTTTATGTAATTAGATTTGTTAGTGAAATAAAATTCGAAAATATTGAAAATGGAAAAATTTGGGGTATTTCTATTTTGACAGTTATTGTGACGAGATTTTTTTTTAAGACCTTGCTTGGTTTAAACTTGTTTCACTTTAAATGCCATTGACAAAAAGAGGATCATCGTTGACCTCAACTCAAGAGCTTAATATATTTAGGGAACCAGTTACGGTGGGCTCTGCTATGTCTAAAATCTAGTTCTCTAGTTATAACTATATGGACCACAGAATAGAATAGACATTTAAGTGCCGAACCACACAGTGGCTGGATAATTGGATTATTCTTGAAGGCATACAATAGATTATTAGAGTTTCTTAGAAACTTCATTCAAACTTTTACAATCTCTAACATAAATTAATTCTCGTAAAATCTAATCGAAATTGATTCAATATAGAAAATTTTATCCGCACTTTATTTTATTATTATTGAAAAAAAAATATCCATTTTGAATAAAAACGAAATTTCCAGAAAAATTAAGAACAATAATAATTTAAAAAAAAACAATAATAATTTTTAAAAAACAATAATAATTTAAAAAAAAACAATAATAATTTTTAAAAAACAATAATAGTTATAATAAAATAAGTAGAAAGTTTTTTTAGTATTAAAAAATTTTAATTAGATTTTTCATTAAATAGAAAACTATTGGTTTTTTTTTTTTGCAAAATATAAAATTTTGTATATTTTCAGAATCACTTTGAAAATTGTTTTATCTAGAAAAATGAAAATTAATTATTATCCATGTACATAAAATTAAAAATTGATTGCTCTTTAAAACCAGTGGAGAAACTGGTTTACCAGAATTGTTCACGTTCAAGCAAAGAGTTAAACGATTAAAAATCAAGAGAAGGAAAACGTTTTTCAACCATAAATGGTTTCAAGCATCAGGGTCAACTCTGAAATCCTTTCAAGTCCATATATCATTTATTGAGAAAAAAATTTTTTTCCAAAGACGCAAAAATATTGGAAATTAATCGCATTTTATTATTATTATTAATATTATTATTATTAATATTATTATTATTATTATTATTATTATTATTATTATTATTATTATTATTATTAAAATTATTATTATTATTATTATTATTGCCATTATGATTATAATAAGAATGATTATTATTACTGACATTATAATTATAATAATATTAATAATTATTATTATTTCCATTATAATTATAATAATTATTATTATTATTAAAAAAAAAAAATGAAAACCAATTATTAAAAAAAATTAGTTTTCAAAAATTCAATTAGATTATTTCTCATTATGTAAGTAAATGAATTACGTTAGTGTTGACAACAAAGGTAATTAGACACAGAAATCATTAAATTCACAACGATTATTAATTGACCTTCAATCTGATTAAAGGAGAGCGGATCTCATTCAAAAAGTATAATATGGAAAACGCAAACATGCAGCGAAACTTTTCTTTTTTTTTAGGAAATGATCCAGATTAATACAATCCAAATTCTAATCTAATGTAATAGTCAGTGGACAACAAACAAAAATGAATTCACTCGCACAAACAGATAAATAGGAACGTCAGCAGAAAAACGAAAAGTTTTGCGAAAACTCTCGTGAATGTATAGAATTTGAAAGAGAGAGAGAGAGAGAGAGAGAGAGAAATATTATAGAGAAATAGAGAAGTGTGTGCGAGAAATCTTCCAATGATTCAGCAAACATAAATTAAATTGAAAAAGCTGGTGAAAATTAATTTTCGCTAAAAATGAGGTCATATTTGAAAAAGAAAAATAGGTACAAAATACGTTGAAGCATGGAAAAATCACGTGTGAAAATAGTTTAGTCGTTAAAAATGTATAACATAGCAGAAAATAAAAATCCTTTTCTACATTTAATGAATGGAAGTATTTTTTTTCTTTTTTAGAAAATCGAGTTCTATGTTAATTAAATTTTAATCACTTGAAACGATTTTTGCAAGTAATAAAACATTTTAAACAAAATTTCAATCAATTAGAATTAAAGATTGCACTGAAAAAAAATTTATTTGATTCAAATAACCGATTACTTGTCTATTTATCAAATAAATATTATTTTACTTGTATCAAATAAACTTAAAGCCAATTAAATGACATTTGATTCAAATACAGAAATTATTATTTTGATTACAGTTTATTTGATTTAAATAAAAATTATTTGATTCAAGTAAATATTTATTTGAAAATAGACAAGTAATCGGTTATTTGAATCAAATAAATTTTTTTAGTGTGTAAAATTTGCCACTAGAATCTCAAAAGTTAAATATTAAAAAAAATTTTTTAAATTATATTACACGGATTAGTAAACGTGTGAGATAATTAACAAACAAACAAACAAAAATGGTGATAATATTGTTAATGAAAATAAAATATTAAAAAGAACAAGGGGTCGAGAATGCAATTTTCAAAAGGTCATTGAACCATATAATTCGATTGCATGATCGAAAAAGAAAAAAAAATTGCGAGGCTATCAAAAGCGTGCGGTTACTTTTGCTGGGGTGATAGTTTTTTTTTTATAAAGTCAACCTCTCTCACCTTGCAGGTGAACAGATAGACCTTCCAGACAAGTAGTTAATTCGAGAAGTGCTCAATGGCTTTGAGTAACTGCCAGTGGTACGATCGAGAATCGAAGAAGTTGTCGATGAAGGTCTATAGGTATTAAATTTTGACGTCGAACTGCCAATCCTCGATGAGGTGGTCGAACCGCTAACAGTTCCAGAATATCGTCTTGAGATGCTTGGCGATAATGGTGCCATGGGACTTGTACTGTACGAAACTGCAACTGTACCCGAGTATGATCCCTGATGAAATGGCATTGTACCAGAATTTTTTCTTTTTTTTTTTTTTCTGTTAGCTTTTTTTTTCCTAGACAGTCGAGAGCCTCTCGCCTAGAGTCTCCCCTGTTCCCGTCTCCTCAATCTCACTTCCGATTTTCTTATCAGTTTCTAGACACCCAACGAAGGGCAGAAAGAAAAGAATCATTGTTATACTGATCCATCAAGGGCAGAATAAGGGTTTTTTGATTGAATAGCTTCTTCAAAATCAGATTTTTCAAGGGTGAAAAATTTATCAGCTGACAAATACATTATATCTGAATCAACATCTAATCTGCGAATTTTTCCTGCTAATTCTAATAATATTCCTTCTTAAAATAGAATTTTCGAGAACTGAATTCAAACCACTAATAGTAGTAAAAACAGGAAAGAATTTTTTTCCGATGGTGGAAAAAAATCTGAAACAAGCAAGAATAGTGAAAATAGAAACAAAAATATCGAAATACTGTTTTAAAATGAAATCTGATACCTCTATTTGATGAAGAGCGAAAAACGTGACATTTCCTTTCAGAAGAAAAAAAAATTTAGGAAAAAAAGTAAAACGAAGTTTCCTTTTTCAAAAAGATTTAATGTAAGACTTTTATGCAAAGTAGTTTTTGCCATCCAGCTTCAATCATCTTTTTGATACTACTTTATATGATAATAACGCAAACCAGGCGGAAACTCGACTTCATCCTGCAAAATGCTCATTTTACACCCACACTTTTCACCCCTAAGTGACTTTAATTGTTCCAGGCAGCTGAAAAATACCTTCTCATTAAAATTTACACTCCAATTTATTCTAACACAACTAAATGTTTTAGTTGATTCGAAAATTTTTTTTTAAACCGAAAATTCGTTTTTAGAAAACGAGCAAAAAGAATTCAAAAAAAAATTACATTTTTATTACCAAAAAAATGAAATAAAAAGAAAAAACAAATGAAATTTCCTAGTATTATAAAGTAATCTCTATTATTAAACAAATTTAATGAAACAATAAAAAATAAACGAGAGGCTAACACAATATTTGTTTCACGATTGCACTTCCGTAATAATCAACTTCCGCATTTATGACTCTCCAATATTACAATAATAAGTCAGCCCCGACTTTGATATTTAAAAAAACCACAATTGTTAATTAAATAAATAATTGCCTACTTCCTTGTTTGAACGAAAAAAAAACGAAAACGAAATAATTTTGATTTTAAAACATATAAAAAAAGGAAAAAAAAATTTTTTTTGTTGAAACAATATTATTTTTTGTTTAAAATATAAAATTAGACTAATAAAAATTTACGACTTAAAAGTTTAGTACTAAAAAAGTGGAAAAAACTAACAATATTTACTATAATTAAAAAAAAAATCCAAGTAAAAATTTTTTTTAGTGAAAAAACTAAATCGAAAACTATTTTTCCATTTTGAAATTATTCTCCTGTTTTATAAGTATACCGCAAACAGATAAACTGAAAACCGAGTCCTACATCTATAGTTCGATGCAGATGTACGATAAAACGTCAATAACACAATATTGCATAACGTCATTATATTAATTGTTAAGTAAAGTTATGCAACAAAATTTTCAGTGTGTGATTCTATTGACCTCAAAGAACGCATGTACTAGGTACATTAACAAAAAAAAAGTCGATACAATTTAATCTCCTGCTTTTTTTTCCTCCAGAATATATATATATATATTTATAATACCGTGAAACATAATAAGTTCCCAAGTTCAGAAGGAAGAAACTCACAATCCAGAGATAACTGGATTCAGTTATCGATCGACACAGAAAGGAAACTCCGTAACTCTGTGTGTATACAAACAAATTTTCTAATAGAATTTTCCTGACCCATTTAGAAAAAAAAATGCCAACAAAATAAAGTTCTTACACGAGAATGTTCTCAATTAAGATTTGTCTGATAAATTCTAATTAAATTTCACTTGTGTCTAATTAGATATGGAAAAATTCAATTTTCAATGTTACAAATTGAATTTGAAGACATATAAGAAAAAAAAATTTATGTTACATCATAGTGTTTCTTGTGATTAGATACACGATTTTTTTTACGCAACAACCAATAAATTCCCCCTTTTTAAGAAATTCGTTTCTAAAATGTGAAACAAAATTTAATCTTCTAAAACCTCAGTAAAAAACATTGAAGGGTTTCTTCTACACACACACACACACATACAAACACCACATGAAAAATTGATTTATTGCAAGATTATAAATCTCCTGGCCTTTAAAACTTTTATAACGGATTGTAATTGCCATTTTAACCTTGAGTACCACGAAAAATTATTTTTTATAAAACATACATTACCATCAAGAATCAAGAATCAAGAAACCAAGAAACGATGACAAAGTAAATAAAAAAAAAAATATGAATGTAAAAAATTGTTTTTCAATGACTTTTCACAAACAAGTTGAACCGATATTTTCTTCTTCTTCAAGTTTTGTAATTAAAACATTGATTTTTTTAAAAATCCATTTTTCTCATTATTGATTCAAAGAGGACAAAATTTAATGCAAATATTTTCCATAATCGGAAAATGTCACTTGAAATAATGATTTCATTATTTAAAAGTCATATTTAAAAATACACTTGAAATAATTACCTCACTTTAAAACGTCGTATTTTCATCTCATCTAAAATATATTTCTTCATATTTGGAGAATTTTTTTTTGTAATAACTTCATCAAGATTAGTTGATATTTTGTGCACAATTTTTAAAGGGAAATTAATTCTCTTTGAAATGAAAATTAAAGAAAAAAACGAGAGCGAGAATATTGGAATTCAGAAAAAACTTTGACAACACGATAATGTATTTTTTTTCGCAATGCGACAAATTCGATGGAGAATATTCGTTTCGAAAAGCGACAGAAAATAATCGAATTTGGCTCGAGGAAGTTGAGAGAGAGAGAGAGAGAGAAAGAGCCGAAACAAAAATAACACTCTCAAACACACCCGAAAAATCTCAATGGACTACTGGGGTAGATCGTCGATCGATGACATTCACTTGATGGTGATATTACAAACATGGAAACGAAACGTGACACCTTTCACATTCCTTCAGCAGTAAAACGCGCACGTGGAACTCACGATTGATGGTAAAACTGTAGTACTTTCAATTGCCCTATTCAACTTTCCCAACTCAAGGGGAATTTATGACACACCAAGGAAGAGACAAATGCACCACGCGATGTTTAAAAATAATCTCTCTTTCTCTCTCTTTATTTGAGATTGAAAAAAAATCTGGCTTCAATAAATCCTTTTTTCAGGGTTATTGTAATTGATCCTTTAAACCAATTTTGATGACACAAATCTTGTCTACAGCCTCCAGAAATTTCTTTCGAAAAACTTTTGCCCGCACTTCCCCCTCTAACCTATACGCCCACTATTCAATATAAAAATCCTCTTAGTTTTCTTTTTTTAAACGAAAAAAGAATAAAAATACTCACTGTCCGTTAGGGAAGAACTTCATAGAATAAAAATCAATTTTTTTTTCGTCAAAACGTGCTTTCAAATTTCAAAAGTTGCAGATCATTTTTTTGAGAGTGAATTTCATGAGTTACGCGATGACTTCCTGGTTGTCATGGAGCTATACAATACTGGAATTTAGACGATGAAAAATAATTTCAACTTTTTTAAATTTTTTTATCTTCTTCTCTCTTCACAATGTCGAAAAATGTGTTTGAAGAGAGTTGTGAATCCTTATATATCGATTAGGGCAACTCACTCATTTGTACGGACAATTTCACTCGTTTACCAGAAATACACACACATGGATAAAAATAAATGTAACACCAGTTTTCAACGTGAGTATAAACTGTATAAACACGATTATACTGATATATATCGACAGAACTGCGGAATTTAAGTTAACTATAATGAGTCGTCATTCAACCCGGCATAATTACCTTTCTCGGCAATGCTCGAAGTCCTTCACAATTTGCGGGACCACAAGATTATTCTTTACTGACTTGTTACCAACAACGTGCATGCAAACAATATGGCTGTTACAAGGTTGCCGATTTCTCTGTTGATTCTGTTGACCATTTAACATTCTGCGCTAGCGCAGAATAAAAAATATTATTCAGGTTGTTGGAGAGCGTATAATATTCTAATATATATTTTCTACACGTATATTAATAAACAGATTACTACCACAGTTGCAACTTTTAATCATTTGAAACAGAACTGAAAACTTTAGTTTGAAAATATTAAAGTGATGACTCGTGTATTGAATGAAAAATTACTTGTAGATATCGCCACCAATAGGGGCGCTACTGTCTTAGGATATGTATTTGTAATTTCCCGGTTCATTTCAATTAACACCGAACAGAATCCACCAATCAGCGCAGAAAGTTTGGAAACTTTCTATTACCAACCAACCAAACAAAATTAGTACTCGGAATCGTGGAGATGCACACCGCCTTTATGGTTTATGGCCAGTTCTATCCCCCACTCTATTTACAATATCTCTATGATCGTTAAACTGTTTTTCCATAAACAATTCTTGCCGGTAAAATTAATTGTCAGTTAGTTGTACTTCCATGCTTAATTATTGTGCAAGTTGATTTTTCTTTCCGGATCATTCATCATCAATAAAAAAAAAAAAGAAATGGGACAACATGTTTCGAGAACCGATTTTGAATGGGTTTATACAGAGGAACCACATGCAAGTCGTCGAAAATTAATTCTAGGTAAATGAATTAATCATCCTTATCTTTATTGAGTAGTTAAAATTAAAATTGTTTAATGATAAAGTAAAGATAATGTTATCGAACAATTTTTATGATCATTTCCGCATTTTTATTTCCTTTTCTACACTTTTCTTTAAAATTTCTATAAAAATTTAATTTTTTTGTATTATTAACTTTGAAGAAATGTTTTCAAATACTTAATTCATGAAATAATTTTTTCTTACAGAAAAATATCCCCAAATTAAGAAATTATTTGGCTATGATCCTAATTTTAAATGGGTGGTCACGGCAATGGTTTTAGTGCAATTTGCTTCAATGTTTATAGTAAAGGATTTAAGTTATCCAATGCTCTTTTTAATGGCGTATTGCTTTGGCGGAGTTATTAATCATTCGTTGATGTTAGGTAATTTACATGAAATGAAAATTAATACAAATTTTATATTAATACATTAATACTATTAATGTAATTTTTTTCAGCTATTCATGAAATTGCACACTGTCTTGCCTTTGGTCACACGAGACCTATGGCAAATAAACTATTTGGTTTTTTCGCTAACTTGCCTATTGGAATACCAATTTCCATAAGTTTTAAAAAATATCATTTGGAACACCATCGTGTATGTATTTTAATGTAAATACTTAAATAGAGACTGAAAAATATATTGTCAATTTGAAATTTAAAATAATAATTTACATTTTAAATTATTCAACTTCATTGGAATATTATCTTTATATGTTATTCTGTTTTTTATTAAAGTTATTATCAATAATATTTCTGTTTCTTTTTTTTAGTATCAAGGTGACGAGAAAATAGATACGGATTTACCGACTTTAGTGGAAGCAAAATTATTTTGTACTACTTTTGGCAAATTTTTGTGGGTCTGTTTGCAACCGTTTTTTTATGCCTTTCGGCCATTAGTCACGTATCCAAAGGCGCCAACAACTTTAGAATTCGTAAATTTGGTTATTCAACTTATTTTTGACGCCATCGTGTGGTATTTCTTAGGTACGGTGAAAATTTCGGTTTTTCGAGGTAATTAAACTCATTTGTAAAATTAACAAACAATATTATTTTTTTTCAAGGTGGTAAAGTATTGGTTTACTTTATTTTTGGATCGGTTATGGCAATGGGTGTTCATCCAGTTGCTGGTCACTTTATATCTGAACATTATATGTACAAAAAAGGATACGAAACTTATAGTTATTATGGTCCTCTGAATTTCATTACATTTAATGTTGGTTATCATAACGAACATCATGATTTTCCTGCTGTACCAGGCTCACGATTGCCAGAGGTAATAATTTTCAAATTGTAAAATTTTTTCTTGAATATTTTAACCACAATTTATCATTGCTTTGTTTTTTTTTCAATTAGGTGAAGCGAATAGCGTCGGAATTCTATGACAATTTACCACATCATGACTCGTGGGTTTCCGTTTTATACGATTTTGTAATGGATCCGGAAATTGGACCATACGCTCGAATAAAACGAAAACATAGAGGTTTAAATTCATAGAGGTCTTAAATTGAAAGTATTGACAGAATTAATTTTAATTTATTTTTTCAGCGAAAAATCGAAATTGTCTACCATTAAGCTATTTTTCTACGACTCTTGCTTATATTTTATGCCCATGAATTTTGATCAGTAAAAATACAGGTTTAATTAAAAATCTAAGTACAAATAGCATTGATTAAAAAATATGCCTGCTGTAATTATAATTAGACGAACAATATTTTCTTGTGTAAATAATATTTAATAATTGTATACAGTTTTTATTAGTTTAGGATACCGTATATGGAATAACTTTACCATCCATAAAAGTAATTAAACTTTTTTGACAAACTTTAACTGAATATAAAGTCATTGTTTTAGTTTTATAATAAAATAGAGGCTATGTCACAAATGTAAATAAAACTAATTACTGATGAGATTGTGAAAAATCAAAAAATATATCCCTACAATTGTACAATAGATAATTTTTGACAAAAGTCTACAGTGAGCATGTAATTTTTCTCATCATCAGTAATTCAGTAACATTATTTTTTTACATTAAAACTTTTTAATATACGTCAGTCAATGTGCATTTATTGTTGTTGTAAAGATTTGTCTAAAAGATCCAATAATTATGTAAATTATATACTTCTAATAAAGTTTATCATCAAGAATCTACTTGAAATAATTTATTTATTTAAATAAAATTATGAATAATATAATTAATATTTATTATTCTTAAATTGTCCATTGTTATTTGTAAAAAAAATTTTTCCCTAATTTCCTTTGTGAGAGAAAATTATTTAAAGGTACTTAAAATTTAAAAATTTGAAAAACAAAATCATAAATTTTTTGATATTGTTCGAGATGTTTCGTTCAACTTCGTGAATGTTCGTTTCTGTCAAGTATTCTTTGCGATTGTTCCAGAAACAAAACTTTGAGTTAAAAGAAATATTAAACATTATATTTATATGTCAAATTATTTATATTAATTAACTGAATAAGTGTGTAAAAATGTCGGAAGATGATAAAATTTTAAATGATCAAAACAATGTGGTGAGAATTTTGTATTATTTATTATTTCCCATAAATTCCTAACCTCAAATTTTATTTTGCGCTATATTATCTAAATAAATTTTGAATATATACCTATTTTTTTAAATAGATGCCAACTCCAAAAATAAGACACGATTGGTATCAAACGGAAACGCATGTTTTTATAAATATTTTAGCGAAAAATGTGGAAAATGTGAAAGTCCACACAACAGAAACTGCAGTGAGTAAACACTTTTGTCTCATTCGCTATTAAAATTTATCATTATACTTAATGTTTTATCATATTAAAACATCTGAAAAAAAATTTATTTACAGTTGAGCGTGTCTGCAAAATTACCAAACGGAAGTGACTACAGTTTGGAATTAGATTTAGCCCGTCACATTGTACCTGATCAAAGTTCGCACAAAATACTTACATCGAAAATAGAAATTAAATTAAAGAAACGAGATGGTCATAGATGGACGAATTTGGAAGGAAAAGCCGAAGAAGCAATTGCAATACTTCCCATTCCTGACGGTAAATTGTATTTTTCTTTTCCATAAAGAAAGATTTAAAAAGAAAGCTTAAATTCTCTAACGTTTTCTATATTTAATCTTAAAATTTTTTACTTAATAAATTTAAAAAAATTTAGTTATCCTACAATCTGACAATAAAGTCCCAAAATATCCAACCTCAAGTAAAAAGGTTCATGATTGGGATAAAATGGAAAAGGAAATCGAAAAACAGGAAGCAGCAGAAAAACCTGAAGGTGATGCTGCCCTTAATGATCTTTTTCAAAAAATCTATGGTAACGGTTCTGATGAAGTGAAACGTGCAATGAATAAATCTTTCGTAAGTATTACATTTCCTATGAATTGTAATTTTCAATATTGAACTTGAATATATTAATTTTGTCCCTAATTTGACATATTAAATTCATATAACAGCAAGAATCTGGTGGAACTGTTTTGAGCACAAATTGGACTGAAGTCGGCAAAGGAAAAGTTGACAAGAAACCTCCCGACGGAAGTGGCAAAGGAAAAGTTGACAAGAAACCTCCCGAGGGAATGGAATGGAAAAATTGGAATCCTTAGATAATAATTTCTACTTGTCATTTTTTAAAATTAATTTTAACTTTATAAATTTTTAGTAAATTATTTCAAGTTAGTTTTACATAAGAGCATTAGCTTGTTTTTGTCATGAATCTAATTTTGCAATTGCATGCTAAGTAAAACTATCAGTTAATTAATAATTAATAATAATTTAATGCTAAAATTAACTTATATTACTGAATTTACATACCGAAATCATCATAATCAGTAGATTAATAGATTTTCATTAACCATCATAATTTTTTTTTTCAAAGCCTTACGCCTGTTATTAATTATATGCATATAAATTTAACAAATGTTTTTTATGAAAAAATGTGACAATTACTTAATAAAATGAAAATTTACATTTAATAATTTTCTTTTTATTATATCCTTAAAAAGCGTAACAAATTATCGTAAAATATTTACGAAGTTTTACTATTATACATTATTTTGCAATTTATATTAACAAACAGCAATTCTATATCAGAAAACTATTATCTCTTTTTTTTCAATAATTATTAAGTCAATGATCGCAATAATATAACATTAATTATTAATAAACCGGTCAAAAAAACTGCAATGTGTTTTTTATTCATTATTGAGTTAGGATTCACTGAATTTGTACTTTCAATACTATTGTCACTATTTTTATTCTCGCCAAATGTAAAATTAGTTTTACTATTTATAAGTTGAATGATATTTGAAAATTGTTGACTCGAACTTTGTTCGAGAGATTGAAAGCTATCTCGAAAATTGGATTCATTTTTCTTTTGAGCCTCTGCTATGACATTTCGAACATCAACTATTCTCCTATTGTTATAAATCATTGATCCTGTTAATGATAAAATGGCAAGAAAAGCAGAAGCAAGAATTGATAAATACTTGTATTTTTGTGCGTTCATTGTTTGACTATCGTGATATTCTTTAATTGCAGTTGCCAATTGAGTAAAGTGATCTCTTTCCTCATTTTCTAAAAGATTTAATTGATTTCGTATTCTCGATTCTTCCTGAAGACCTTTATTTTCCATAATCGTGAGTTGCACGTATTTTGAATCATCGCGTTTTGTTTGTATTAATTCTGCGTAAACTTCTTTTAATTTATCATGTACAAGTGACGATTGACGATTTAAATTTCGTCGCTCATCTTGACATTTAAACAGAGAATCCTGGACACGAATTACATGCTGTTTTGCAACTTCAACAGTGTCTAAACCTGTTAATTGTTGATACCATTTCCACCAATTTATTAATCGAATTGGAATTGGACTTGATGGTTTTAATGATTCTGCATGTAAATCTTGTATAATTGTTGTACCAGTTACGTTCACATGCTGAATATTAAGAATAATAATTATCAATTATTATCCAAATAAAATAATAAACTAGATTTTATAAATAAAATTGCGTTGCGCCAAAACAGTTTAGTTTTGTGAATTTATAGGTTAACCGGCAAAAATTCTAGTTTATTTTTAAAAATATACTTAAAAGGAGAAAAAAATAATAAAAAGGAGACTTTTTTGAAATTATTAAATTAATTATTACCTTCACGATATTTCCGTATTTCTCAGAAGCAACATTTTGAATATTTGTCAACTTTTCTTGAGCTTTTTCTGATGTTCTTTCAAATACTGACGACGCATTATTTAATAATGCAGACTTATTTAATTGTTCCGTAATTACTTTTAATAACTGCCGGGAATTTTTAGCCATATTAATTGTTAATTTATATAAATATTAAACATTTCTCAACATGATTCACAAGTATTTGTATTTTGAACCCAGTTGCCTTTTGCTTTTAAATACATTTTTGAGGTTAGGTTGTACATCACAACGATCACAAACATCATATCACATTTTTTATCCTTAATCACCAGCGAAATTATTAGAAATTGTGTATTCGCTATTTCAAGCACAAATAATTTGTTTCTAATTGTTGAATATAATAATATGCTACTTCTATTATTATTTAAATGTTTTTAAAGAAAAAATAACATTTTAAATACTGGCGAGTTACTTTCGCCAATCAAATCACTTCTGTATACTCTGAAATTGGCAACAAGGAAGTGTCGATTCTTGTGTCGATAAAAGTAAATGAGAGGGAAATTTAAAATCACATGTGACTTTGAATTTACCGCTTAATTTAAATTTACTTCGACTTTTTATCGATTCGAGTAAAGACATTTCGACTACTTGACGATTTTTATTAATTCACAATTAGAAAAAGAATAAAATAACAAATTTGTTTACTTTAAATAAACGTGTCTTTTCGAACGAAAACAAATGTTCTCGGTTACTTTTTAAAATTTTTAAGTAAATATTATTCACATTGTGATAGCCTATTGAAAAGTAAAATTAAATTTACAATTAGATCACAACAAAAACAATTAGATCACAAGCGAAGTGAAAATTGATACAAATGTCGCATTTTCCAACCTTAAACCTTAAAATTTTTTGTTTATGTATTTGAAGAAAATTCTTAATGACATTACAAAAGTTTTTAAGGTATATTTTTGATTTTCGCAAGTAATTTGATCAGTGTAATTTTAGAATAATTGTGGTGTTACCTTTGTGGAAGTGCCATTTGTTGGAAGGTTGCTCGTATGACCCGCGCGGTCCCGGTTAGTTTCGTGCATCCAACATGGCCGGTCGAGGTGGTTATGATGATTATAGGCAAGTATCTGATGTATTTTCTCTATTTAATAAGTTTTAAAGTTGTTTTCAAAACCTGGGTTGTAAATAATTAAGTTCAATTTGTTTACATGTAGATAGGAAACTATCTTTTCAACTCGTGACGCGTGGTTTTAAGGTTAAGTCAATTCAGCCTCTAAATGAGCAAAGTATTTCTTTCCAAGCATTAGAAAAGAACACGCGGCTTTATTTTGGCCAGTGCATTCTTTTTTTTAAGCTTTTTAATATTATTTTTTGCAATTCCTTTACTTTCTCATCATCTTTTACATTCGCCTTCGTCAAGGCCAAATGATTCTCCCATCGACTCAGGAACGCTTCTGCTGAAGCTTTTGGAGTTTAAATGTCATTTCTTCGAAATATTTCTTTTATCTTTACTATTAAAATTACTCACTTATCTATTTATTTTCTTACATAAATCTTGTTAACGTCTTTCATAAATTTTCCTTTCAAGAACAATAATCATCACAATTCTATTGTAATAAATATCAAATTCAAGGAATAAAAATTTATATAAAAATACATTATAGCAAATGTTCGTCTAACTCATGTAATTTTATTTAATCTGATTTTTAGTTGTTTGCTTTAGTGCTTTACTGAATAATTTAATTTTCCAATACAACATGTTTAATTATATTATTATATACGAACTGATTTGATATGATGGAATTAATTTATGTTGAAAATTAAACTATTTTTCATTTGGCAAATAGTTAAGTACTTATCGTTACAAAATTGCGTAAATTTAAAAAGACGTGAATATCAAAAATGCTCTACGTGGCATTAATTTTAAATTATCATTTTTCGCTGCACTAGCACATTTGTTTTTTTACGAAGTTCTAGATTATTTATAAATAAAATTAACAACATAAAAAAGAAAGTTAACTATATTGTTAAATGTTTGGTGTAATTTATTTGAAAACGAAGGAAACTGATACTACGTTTTCATAATGGGAATATTTTTTTAAAAATTAATTTTCTAATGAAATTAATTAGTTATTTAATAAATTTTTTTTTTCACAGAGGTAGTAGGAAGCCTTTACCTACGGAGCCTCCTTATACTGCATATGTCGGAAATCTTCCAAATGGAGTTGTTCAAGGAGATGTTGATAAAATTTTCCGGGATCAAAATGTAAAAGGAATTCGTTTAGTGAAAGATCGTGAAACTGATAGGTGAGTTTATTGTTTTTACACTAATCTTTTTACACGTTTATAATGAGTTTTTAATTCATATGTTTAACTTATATGTTTACAGGTTTAAAGGCTTCTGCTATGTTGAATTTGAAAATTTATCTGATCTAGAGCAGGCTATAGAACTTAATGGACTTGTTGTTATTGATGGTAATTCGGTGAAAATAGATGTTGCCGATGGAAAACGAAATGATCGAGGTGGCGGTTTCGATAGAAGAGGTCGAGGGAATAGCGGAGGAGGAGGAGGCGGAGGAGGAGGAGGATTTGGAAGAAGAGATGGTGGCAGAGGTTACGGAGATGATTACAATAACACATCCTCTATCCCGAGTAAGTCTTTTGCAAATAAAATTAATTCCACAAAAATTCTAAAAATGTTCAAATATATCGGAATTTCAACTGTTTAAGAAATTTTTATATTGAACATATTTTAGTAATTTATAATTATTAATAATTCAGGATCTCGATTCGGCCCTGCTCCTTTATCAGGTAGACTTGCTTACGATAGCGGGTATGGTGGAAGATCAGGTGGCGGCTTCAGTGGTGAACCTAGAGGAAATCGTGGAAATTACGGCCAATTTAATGAAGACGGTGGTGGTCGAGATTGGTCCCGAGGAGGAGGTGCCAGTGGACCAGGAGGTGGTCGACCTGGAGGCAGTAGTTCGTTTAGTGGAAGACCAGCCCGTGGAGGAGGTGGAGGTGCTGGTGGAGGAGGAGGAGAGAGAAAATCCTTCCAAGATGATGCTTACATGAAAGAACCAGCCCCAGGTCTGTATTATTTGCACTAATTTTTCAATTTCTTTTTCACGATGAAAGAAATATTCCATGATCTCAAAAATGAAATTAATTACAGACACAAGTGGAAGAAAACGTCTAGTTCTTCAACCTCGAACAGTTCAGATTCCTTTGAATGCAATTGCAGAATCGAGTAAATCAAGCTCGATATACGGCGGAGCTAAGCCACGAGAGGAAAAACTCGATTCAGAGGAAGGAGATAAGTAAAAAAAAACAAAAGTCTTCAATAACCACTATATTATCATCAGTTTCCATTTTGAAAACGGAAACTGATAAATTAAATCACCTTAAATGAGAAAAAAAAATCGTCAAATAAGTAACGTTAAGGCTCTTTCGACTTCCTGTAGATCGTTGAGAAAAACTCTCCAGAGAAATAAGAATTATTTCAATCAAAAAAAAGAAAGATTCATTTTTATAAAATTTGTGGAGGGCTTTTCTCTCGAGACTAATGTATACATAACGAGAAAAAAAATAGGTCTATGTGGTACATAATAAGAATTTCAGAAACTTAGTGTCATTTACAATTTTCATCACATACACATACAATGTCATATATGAAAAAAAAATTTTATGCAAGAATATGTATGTACTCGTGAGAGGCATGTGTTTAACGTGTCTATTTCAAATAACGACGCTATGAGACATGATCATTGAAATGCTACAATTAACAAGTACATTTTGATATTCATGTTAGATTAAAAAGTAAAGTTTGTGTCTGTTTGTAATAACGTCAAGGGTACATGTACAAATTATGAAAAAATGTGTAAACTAGCATTACACGGTGTGTATGGTACAAGTCCTCCCTTTAAACCATTTTACAATAATTTGCAAATTAACAAAGAAAAAAGGAAAAAAAAAAAGAATCGTACACACACATTTACACAATGAATTATAATTTTTTTTTTAAAAAAAAGTACATGACCGTGATGCTCATATAAGAGAGTACAAAAGAAAAATCGAAATGATCCCTTTAACCTTTATTACCATTTTTTTTAAATGTTTGTTTCGTATTTCTAATTTACTGTAAAAATGTTAATTAACTGGTTACGCTTAAACAATTGTTGCTGGCCGAATAATGCTCCGAAACAATAATTGTTTAGAGCATCAATTTAAGTGGTTATTATGAATGCTGGGGGGAAAAAAACTGAGTAATGAAGAGATAACGTCGAGTGAACAAAACTTTTTTGGCAAAGCCTTTTTAACAGTGTATTAATATTTTTGTTTCTTTTTTTGTCATTGGAGAAATTGGACAATGTTTACGAAATTGACGTAAAGATTATGCTAAATAAATTTAAAAATCATGGAATTAATCACGTTATGTAAAACTACGCTTGTATATGGTACTATTTCGTAAATAAAGTAGTTATTACCGTGTAATGTGTCGTGAGGGATAAAAACAAAAAAAAAATGCAAAACTAATAAGATCATTTATTTATATAATTTGTATTGTCAAATAATACGAATGTAATTGTAACTTAACTCTTGATGCTTATTAACTTCTAGTGTTTCTTTTTCTCTTTTTTGTTAATTATCTGCTTTTATCATTTATCAATTCCAAAATTTTGGTTATATTTGTATAGAGCTTGATTACGTATATTTGATAAAATGTGGAAAAATTTATTCTAATTGAAATTTTTAACTTTTACAACTTATTTCTTTAGATTTATATACTTATGGTAGTGAACTTCGAGAAGTAATTGTTTGAAAACATATTTAATAAAGTAATAAAACTTAAAAAGGTTTTTACATTTCTTATTTTAATGAAAAAGACATTTTTTGTCATTAAATTTTTTTATTACCAAAACTTATTTCATACTAATAATTTATCGCAAAACAAAAACAACGTTTATTAATAACTAACACTTTTATTTATTATTATTCATTATATTAATTAGTCAATTAATTTTAATTAATTACCTACATTAATTGATATTTAAAATATTCAAAATTTGTGCTATTCGACGTCGTTGTTGAAAAAAGGAGACAATAATTTACAGAAATTAGAAAAAAAAATTCAATTTATAATTTACATATATAATTTTATAAAATGTAAAGAGAAATAAAAAAATAGAATTAATGGAAAATTTCTGTTTTTTGGGGAGGGGGATATTTTAAGTAAAGTGATCTTTGTAATACGTTTATCACATTTTTAAAACACATTGAGAAAACGAAAAGATGTCATGAGGGGAAAAATAAATTTAAAAAAAATTTGTTGAGGCATTATAAATATACCTAGAAAGCTTTTTCTACATTTTTCAAATGAAAATGATAAGTTTTTAATTTTATTCGAAACTAACGAAAAAAAAAACACACACACACACGCACCATATTCTCATCACTCAAGTCAAATTTCTTTTCCAGAATCACAATTCTTATGATCGATGCAATTTTTAATAATCAGATACTTAACAATATATTTTAAATTCCATATAAAAATGATTACAAGCTTATATTAAATCTTCTATATAGCAAAAACATCCATTTTTACACAATCATTTTACTTTTCAATAATTACATATATAGCAATATTTTTCAAGTTATCACGGCGAAATAATGTTTTCTTTTTTTTTTTTTTTAATTATCATCGCGACACTTTGATTAAGTTGACTGCAATGCAAAAAATTACAAGTACATGGAATGAGAATAATGACGCGAAATGATAATTTCTTTGAACAAGAGGGGAAAACAAAAATAAATACAGTCGAACCTTTAATGAAAGTGAAATTTGATCCCACTTAAACAGTTTGTACTTAAAATTTTAAGAAAATTTTTCACAAAATCTATAAGATTCCTCAAAATTTTCTCAATCGTCAATGTCTCACTTAAAAAGGTTCGAATGCATTGTAAATCTGAAGTTTTTAAGTAACTGTGGAAAAAATATATTCGTGAAAAAATTTTTTTAAAATATTTTAAGGAATATATTTCATAAATCGAAGAAACTTCCTCACCAGCTCTGGTGGAATGTTACTAAATAAGCAAGAAGAAGGAGAAGAAGAAGAAGAAGTTTCTACGCAATTATAGCGAAAGAAATATGTAAAAAAAAAGAACAGTCAACCTTGATTTGTTGTTTCCTCAACAAGAAGATTCATTTCTTGCTGTTCTTTTTTGTTCATAGTGCGTCATCAGTCACAGGATTCTCGGATTTTGGCGAACTGAATTTTTCTTTTTAAATCTATTCAATCGTATTCATGGGATGACTCCATTCTACCGACGAGACTATTTCTTTCCTCCTGAGTCGATGGCATTGAAATCGTGGGCCTTACGACTTTGCTCACTTTGCTCAGACCCTCAGTCATTCCTCCCGTAACGCTGGAAAATAGACTGCAATGGTCATATTAGATGTTGAAATAAACATTCTCTTAAAGGCTTCACAGCACAAAATGATAAATAACAGCTAAATAAATTAAAAATACAAAAATATTTTTAAAAAAATATCTAAAAAAAAAATAAGAAATAAATAAATGAGAAATGAAAATAAATAAAATGAAATAAAATAAAGCGTAAAAATAAATAATAAGTGCAGAAAAAAATAATAAGTGCAGAAAAGAGGGAATGCATGATCTAATCTAAAAAAAAACATTTCTTAGTGCCATATCAAAAAAATGTCCACTTACTTGTTTAAAATTAAAAAACAGGTTAAAATATTTTTTTTCAAAAAATCTCCAATTTTACGAAAATGGACAATTTAGCGAAACGATTTTAAAACGTCAAAATTTATTATTTAAAATAAATAAATTATTAAAACAATCAATCATATAAAATATTTTACAATAATTCTTCAATAATTTTGAAAAGACAAAAATTATTACTCTACTTAGTCCTTTTTCAAAATGATACTTCAAAAATATTCTACACGTAAATTGTATAATAATAAAAACTAGGATAGTAAAAAATAAGTTAAATACTAAATTTGGAGAAAAATTACTCATGATTTTTTTCACAGAAAAAAAAATGAAAAAAAAAGACTTCGAAACGCAGTTCATCAGTCGTTGAAATCATAATATTATTTACATGCACCTTCCCTCCAAACTGTTGCGAATTTTTTCTTTTGACAAAAAAAAATTTAGAGTGAGTCGACAAAATATAAAGGACTGTTAGGATCTTTAGGGATTTTGCTGTGAAGCCTGAAATAAAATAGAAAGACTTCTTTTCAGCAAATGAATAGCAAATCCCAAATATGAAAATTTACCAGAAAAAATGGCAAATAAATAATAGATAATAAAATTAATTATTTTTGTAATAAAACAAAAATTAAATTTCAATTTAGAGGAACAAAATAACTGTTTGGGTATTATTAATTATTTCCATTTGGGTGAAAAATTAGTTTGAAAAATGAAAAATAAATTGTCGATTGCTACTCACACTACGTCCATTTCATCATCGTCATCTCCCTGTATTAATTCATCATTCAATGTGAAATATGGATTTGCAGAAGCTGGCCTAAATTTGTATCCGGTCAACACGAAGAAAACATAAGTTGCCATCTCTCGAAACATTTCATCTAACCATTCATATTGGAATGGGACAGTAATCTAAAAAAAATAATCGAATTTCATTAAAAAAATCTTTTCATTAACAATGGAACTTACTTTTAATAATAAATAAATATAAGCCAACAGGCCATAAAAATGATAATTAATATTAGTATTAAAAAAAAATTAGCATTAAAAAAACATATTGTGAATTTATATAAGAAAATAAAATTTTTATAATACGTTATTTAACGAATAAGAAAAATTATCGCTAAAATACCTTCATTAAGTACACTATAATCCTAGTGATGTAAATGTAACAGACAATGATAATGTAGAAATGCCTAAAAAGCTTGAGTTTTCGCAAATTAACGACAGCCTTGCCGTCAGTGTGCGCGGCTTCTTGAAGATGTCTAATGCTCCAAACAACTGGGAACATTATTGCACCACAGCAAAGCAAATCGACTAATATAAAAACGTCCCTCCAGGTTTTATGCTCTATATCACCCTCTTCACTCTCCTCAATTATAATTTCCGCCACATTTGCTAAAACCTATCGAAAAAAAATTCAAATTAAATTTTATTTTTATACTTTTCAGCACAAAGAAATTAAAAATTTTGTCATTTTATTACCTGTCCATGGTAAAAAATATCTAAAAAAAATCTAAATTCAGCTAATTTAATAAAACAGAAAATAAAATTCTAAATTGAAAACTTACCTGAAGTGGTATGACAATCATGAACACTTTTTTGTCTTTATCGGCCAAAATGTGTTTAATAAATGTCCAACCAGTTCCAATTAGTACAATAGTTATGAATAGAACAGCTCCTTTCAACAAATGCGCAATATAGTAGAGAATAGCCCACGCTGCAACATGTTCTCCCTTAGTTTGAATAAAGTGGTAATTAATTCCATGAAAAAGAAGCGACAGTGATTTAAGGTAGACGAGAATGGCCATGAGATAATGTATCTTAAACACCTGATGTCTGAAAAGTAATTTACATTATACATTAAAATAATTCCTAATAAATAAATTTCATCTGAACGAAAATTACAAAAAAAAGGGGAAAAAATTCAATTACTAACTTGCTTTTCTTTAGAATAAAGACCCAAAAGCATCCGGAGAGAAAAAAGAGAAGTGCCATCATGAAATATAACGCAGGTAATGGCATTTCGCCAGCGCTCAGATAATTATCGTGATTGCTCTCTCTAATGTGCATCTATTAAAATAATTCCAAAAATTAATTGCCTTTCAAAACTTTGAACATCAATTAATTACAATTTCATTTTACAATATTATTATCATCATCGAATAATAAATTAAATCATAAATCTTCCAATTTTACCGTAAAATCGACAAAAACATCATCATTTTTGTAATTGGGACAACTGTGAAAATAAAAATTATAAAGTCCCTCCTCTTGTTTCGTGTAAACTTTCATAAAAAAGCTCGTGTTGTAGTATTTCTCTCCATTTTTAATATCAACCGTCATTGGCAATTGAAGGCGGGAGCATACATTCGTATCCAAATTTTTATCTCCATTTTCGGCCGATTTTCCAGGAAGTTCTGCAAATTAAAATACTTTTTTTAGATCTAATATAAACGGAACACTTTTAATTTCATTATATTCAATATCTCGAATAGTTTCGAGAATAGTTTTAGCAAATGATATAATCAAGTCCTTGGATGAAATAAATTTCTTATCTTATTGGCGTTTGGTGTGTAAGGACAATCACCTAATCCGACCCTCAGAAATACATGAGATTCAAGTTATTTATAAGAACGAGAACGAAGCCGAGTATTTTTAGCAACGACCAACTAAACTTCCCGCTGCTAGATTGATCTTGTCATTACCTGACCCGAATAGAGGGAATAAATCGAACAAATATATGGATCCATGAATTTTTCTAATCACCTACAGAAAATATAAAGGGAAATGTCAAAGGGTTTGTCAAAAATTTATACACATTTTTTAACCCCGTATTATTTAAAATTCATCAATGTTTTTTCTATCACAAAATTCAAATTCCCAAAATAGTATAGAAAATTAAAAAAACAATTTGTATGTGGGAAAAAATTTTTTTAATTAAACAAGATAATCTACGATGGAAATACTTCGATTAAACGAAATAGTAAACTGGAAAATGATATTCGAGATTTGTCACTGATATTAGTGACTTTAAGTGAACGGGATGCCAAAATGCAAGTCCACCTGTTGACTGTGCGGTAACTCTATGAATTTAATAATAACTTCTCGACAGTGTGAGAAATAAATGTGCGAATGTAGGAGAATTATATTTCGAGAGAATTTCCTGTTTCACGATGAAAGCATTTTCAAAGAGAAATTACAATAACAATATCTCAAAAGAAGAAGGAGCAATGTTCTCTTTCACAAAAAAAAAGAAGATAAATTCATCTATTTTATATATAATATTGAGATACAATATTTTTGTGCCAGATGTTGCGTGTTTCGCGAATTCGCAATCAAAGAAGAAATAAACCAAAGAACAATGTAACGGACTATTCTCCTCATCGTCACAGCTCGTTCAAAACTATCCCGTTTGGAATTTGGCCAAAATTACGCGTGCCCTCTCGTAAAATATCATCTCTTCAAGAAACATGAAATATACTTCTTCGAGACTTTCATCATAAGAATTATTCAAATTCATTCCAGTTCATACAAAAATCTTCCTATTAGAAAAAAAGGTTTTTAAAGGTAAAATAAAGAAGAAAAAAAAATTCAATTCGAGACAAAATGGAAATTTAGACGAAATTTGTTAATAAAAAAAAGAGATTTTAATTACCAAAACCGGAAGTGTTACGTTTACGACGTGAAATGAGAGCGCTATCACTGAATGGAGTTGATAGAGAACCTCTCTTGGCTCGAACAGCTGGCATCATACTCTCATCTTTGTAAATGTGAACTGTATTAACACTAAGACTGCAATTGACTCTCATTCTGCAATAGATAATATTTATTTTTAGAAGAAATTACCCATTAAATACAGAGACGACATTTAGGGGATAAAAAATCAAAATCCTCACGTTCCTGAGATTAAAAATAGTTTGAAATTTCAAACTCAATTTGAAAATGAAAATGTAAATTTTATGTTTTTTCAGTTATTACTTGAAATTTTGACAAAATAATTTTCAATTTAATTGATAATAATAAATAATGGCAATCGAAATTTTTATTATTTTTCATGATAGAAAATTCAGTGATTTGATTCGAATTTGAAGAATCGGTTTTTGATTTTCATATCTTCAAAGTTCCTTTTGTAATAAAAAAAAAGAAAATATTACGTGTTATTTTTTAAATCCATTGTGAAATATATAACTTCACTGTCATCCTTTTTATCCCATTCTGATTTTGGATTCGATGAACCTTGCAATAAACATTTCTCCTGATGACTTTCAAGATATGGATTCATTGCATCACTCGTCGTTCGATCCAAGGTGAAACCAAACTAGAAAAAAAATTAATTTCAAATAAAACTGTAAATTATAATTATAAATCAATTTTGATAATTATTCGCATAATTCTAATAATTATTAGGAAAAAATTAATATGAAACATTAAAATTGTAAATGGAGAAAAGTTTTAAAAAAATTGATGCAAGTGTAAAATTAGGAAAATTGTTTAAATAACAAATTGGGGTTAATTTCTTCGTGAAATATTAATGAAAGTAAATATATTTTCAGCTAATGAAAACTTTCATAAAGCTGTTACTATAGTCGTTTCACGGCTTTTAAAATTCCTAAGCGTGTTATTGTTTGAAAATTTCGTGCCAACATCTTGTTTAATATACGTTGTTACTCATTTCCTGTATAGTAACGTTCAAACAATGACTTATGATCTTCATCAAATTTCTCCAAATTTTACAAAGTAAAATAAGAAATTATTTTTGAAACAATTTACTATAACAATTATAAAAAAATTCAAATAATATAAAGTAATAGCAAAAATAATAAGTAATAATTTTCAATAACTAATTAATGGTTAATTAAACAATAAATAAAAACAATTAAAATAAAAATAATTAATAATAAAAATATGCAGGTATCGAAAAGTTCCAATTTCAATTTTTAGACGAGAAATCAGTTATCAAGATTTATTCATTATTTAGACAAGTGATAATTATTTGCCTAATTTAAAAAAAAAACTTTTTTCTATCGTATCTTTACAAACTTGTCTTTAAAGGAACAAATAAAAAATCGTCCACTTTAACTTATTATTTGTCTTGGCCTTGAACTAATATTGATAGATTAACATTCCTTTATTCAGCTTTAGTACGTCATCAGCAGAAATCGATATCAATTGAAAAATATATTATTTTTTAAGGTAATTTACTATTATGAAAATAAACTAAAGGAAGAAGATTTTTTTTCAAATTTTTACAAATTAATTATCAAAGCAGATAAAAATAGAGAATTCTTTTTCACTTTGTCCATTCAAGGACGTGTTATTTATAAATTTTTTCATATTTCCCTAAGCGTTAAGGCTCCATTTTTTCATTTATCACAAATTAATGAATAAATAAAAAATTAGCACTAAAATGTTTATAATAAATATGGTTAATTTGTCAAAGCATAAAATATATGTTTCTATCAAAGAGAAATTATTTAAAGTATTTAAAAAGTCGCATTATTGAAGTCGCAATTTTAAAATCAATAACTCATTTTCATTCCATCTGAAAGATGAAAGTGATTGAATAATTTATAATGGAAAAGTGTAAGTGAAGCAGATGAAATCATGAGATTTTGAGAAACCAATTAAATATAAAAAAACGATTAGTCACGAATTGCAATAAGAAACGTACACAATGTAAAATCTTAAAAAATATTTACCACATGATTTTCATTGTACGGACTGGCCTTGAAATTCGTCAAATTTACACTTAAAACTCCTCCCAGGTAAAATCCAAAAGTACTCAAGGAAATAAATCGTCGATTATCATTCTGGAAATTATAAAAAATAAATCTAGAGTCTCAAGGATTTATAATAACAACAATGATTATAAACCGGTAAAATTTTTGCAGTTTATTTACAATATCTTTTAAACTTCAATAATTTTTTTCCAGTCCGAAAAATTTATTTCACTTGGAAATTATTAAATTTTATGGATATATTTAAAAATTGCAGAGAAATAATATTATAAAAGAAAAAACGTTTTTCCAGTAAACTGACCCTTATTTCTAATTTGTGAATCCTTGCGGTGACAATGCCCAAAGTCAAAAGGATCCATAAGGAACCAATGAATATATTTTTTTTGGACATTATGACAAAGTTTTTTCTTTCGCAAATTTACAATATTCACATTACGAATTAATAAACACAGAAAACACGGAAATAGCCTCGCCTTGTGTGTCGCACTCGATACACTTCTCAACCCTCCGAAAGTGAAATAAAAACTGAACTAATAGATTATTGGAGAACAAACGAGAATAATTAAATTTTACTTATTTATTCTTCGAAATTCGACAATTTCACGTGACATTAATTTCTTTTCAAACAGAATAATTGATTTTGTGCAGGAGTTACTAAAATAAAGCAGACTTCTGCCAACTTTTTAACAATGAACATAACCTATAAATTAAAATTTGACGGATTTGACGTTTCAACAGTTCTGTTTTACCAACGATGTTTTTATCCCTTTTATCGACAGATCTATAAAAATGTCATCACAATTCTCTTTATTCCCACTAGAAGAGAATTAGTATTTTTTTTTCAAAAAATGTTTTTTAAAATAATTTCTAGTTTATAAAACAACGGTTTTTTTCTATTTATAAATTAGTCTATTATAAATTAGTGATATAAAACTAAATTGTAATTTAATCTATTATTAATTCTAGTACGCATCTAATTTTTTACAAGTGTAAACAATTTTGAAGTTGGAAACACGTAACTTTTTTTTGTTTTTACCAAATTTCGATTTAACAACTTAAACATTCAACCAACTAACTAATAAGAAGGTAAAGAAAATAACAAAATTTATCTAAATATACCGGTATCAATGAATAGCATGAATCACGAAATGTCGGAAGTAAGATTAATAAATGTTAATATATCCCAAATTTTGAGGTTATGCCTAATAAATATTTTTTTCAGGAGACATTTGAGGAGCTTCTGAATATTATTGAAAGGAGTTTTGCATCATTACAAATACTAGATTGTGATTCTAAACATAAATTAACCAAATACAGAGGATTTTTATTTACAAGGTCGTATCAATCTGGAAATTGCAAAAACATTGTTACCACACACAAGTGGGAAGAATTCTTTGATACAAAGTTCTCAAGGTTTGTAATTAAAATGCTTTTATCTTATCGTATCTAACTTTATCGATTTTGTAGATACATTATTCTTTGATTTAATAATTTTTTTTTTGTAAATATTAAGTTACTTCTAAACGCTTTTATGTTAGACAGGTAAAAGACTCTCGGAAGCAAGAGAAATCGAATAGCAATGAAACAGACAATCTACAGAAGGATAGTTTAACATTTATAAAAGGATTTCAAAAAATTACAATAATGAAAGAAGAAAAACCCGAATACATGGAAGTGGAGGAGTCAAATTTGGAAAAGCCAATATTTTCTCGCATTGGTCCTAAAAAATCATTTCCCTCTTTCTTTCCACTTCCGCCGACACCCACGACAAGTTTTACAACCGGTACGCCCTCGATAGTGCTCACCCCATCGAAACTCTCGAGATCAAGTCGTTCGCAAATTACAGCTGTTCCGAGTTTATCGGATGATGAAACAAGTTCCTTAAGTGCAAGTCGATCATTCAGTCAATTTACATTCGAGCCAAATGAAAAAAACAGTTTAAAGGACAATTTAAAGGAAAATCTAAACCTAACGAAGCCAATATCTGTCATTAGGAATTCAGTTCCCAAAGAAATTGTCAATGTGAAACAGGAACTTGAGAAAGGAAAGAGAAAACTTCGTCCATTGATGCAAGAAAAAAAACAGAAGCCAATTTACAGTTGTTCTTGTTGGCAAATTATTTTCTTTTTACTACTTCCGATTGTCGTTGTTTTGATTTCGGCAATTTTCAATCAACCAGAAACAAGTACAATGTTTTTTAATCCAACATTTAATTTTACAAACGTGACGGAAAATCTTCCAAAATTCGTGCATGGACAAGAGAAGGCAATCAAGGATATCGTGAAATTTTTCTCATTGGACAATTCAAATTTTAAAATTATTACATTCGTCGGCGGAACGGGTGTGGGAAAAACTCATGTGGCAAATATTATTAAAAACTCATTACCAAATAGTTACTATAATTTCGAATACTTTCCACCGATTTATAACAAAATTAATGAAGCTTATTCGAAATTATCAATATGTCGATGTAATGTCATTGTTTTGGAAAATTTAGCCAATGAAGATATTTCAGACGCTGCATATTTTTCTCATTCACTAAAGAAACGTGCATCTAATCTTTGTGTATTAATTCTTGCACTATTTAATACGCAAGTTACCGACAATTATTTAAGAAGAAGTTTAGATTTAGAAGGAAGTGTGAAAAACATTGAAAATAGTTTCGAAAAAGAGGGCGTGATTACAAAATCAATAATATTCGAAACACTTAAAGAAGAATCAATTGTGAAGTGTATAAAAGATGCAATTAATGAATCGCATTTAAAAGTTTCCAAGGAGGATTTCAATCAACTTAAGGAACATTTATTGATATCGAACAGTGGTTGCAAGGGAGCATATTCTAAAGTTCAACTCTTTGGAAAAGTTATGGATTAATTTAGAAAAAAAAAAAAATCAGAAAAATTTCTCGTCAGAATTAAAAATGCAAATATCAAGGAATTCAAAATTTCGCTATGAAATAAAAGGTAATAAAAGTTACTAAAATTAATAAATACCATTGGATAAAAATATTTTTGTCAAGACAAATTAATGGTACTTTTTTATTTTTTATTTTTATGAACTAAATTATTTTCTACTTCTAATTTTCTTTTTTGCTCATTGTGATACATTTCCTATATTTAAATAAAAATATGAGTTAGAAGACTTATTTTTACGTATTTTCAAAATTACACAAATATTTTTTATTTTTATTTAAATAAATAAATGTGATTGAGTCACTAATTTTATCGAAAAGATTTGAGTTTTTTTTATGTAAAAGTATATATAATATATATTTGTGAATTTTTGAATCGTCAATTTTTATAAAGACTGTTGTAAAATGCTATTAATATTATGATAATTGTATTCTGGATGAAAAATCCCAAAGGGGTTAATGATAAAATAATTTTTTCAATTTAATGGCTAATTATTGCTTTCTACGTAACATTTTTAGATTCGAATTATATTGCATTATCCTAATTTTATATCAATAAAATTGTTCACGCGGCATTTCTCTTCCGTGTTGAGTAATTTACGAAATACGCATTTTTTTTTTCATTTAAATCACTCGTATTTTGTAATTTTCAAGTGTTATGAATTATTATTTGTGGAAAATTGTTAGTTTAAATCCCTTCTCATAGGATGGGAATTAAAAAATTAGTAAATTAATTAAATATATAGAAATAAATGAAAAATAAAGGAAACGAAATAATTTGCGTTCGTTCGAGTTAATTTGAGTCAAGCGCGTAATTTAACTTGCTGACAAAGTAACAATTTTCACTTATTTTTCTCTTTTTAACTTCGCAGAGCTATTAATCGTATTTCACTTTCTTATTATTATAAGCACCCAAGAGTTGATTTGATATTGCGTGTCAAACATCGTAACAAAATTGTTCGACGGTTATGCAAAGTTAAAAGAAATAACAAGAAATAGTCTCCTTTACTGGGTCAAATCTAACTTTCAGATCGTCCCGTTTTTTTTTTCTTCTTTCTGTGATTTTAAATAATTCAAATCGGATATCCTCATTGCAAACAATAAAATTACGCGAAGAAAAAAAGTAAATACAATCAATTCGACGTCGAAATAAAAAAAAATTCTAGCAAAAGCATTTTTTTTTTAATTTTAAATTTATCAAATGGGAAAAAATTTTCCGTGTATTTTCCTTTTTCCAAAGTGAAGAAATAAAATAATAAATTGTAATAAGAAAGAGGAAATGAATTCGAATCCGATAAATTAAAGTTTTCTCTTGTTTACTGCGCTCTCTTATTAATATTGATCGGAATAATCTATAAAATAGACGATTTATAAATATTCTACTTTCAATGAAGAGTATTTCACGTGGTGCCTAATCCAACAGTGTAAAATTCTTACATAAAATGTTATTATCGCATACGATTTTCTTGCACAAGTGAATTCATACAATATAATTTTTTTTTCAACGTTCAATTTCATAATTATTAAGTAATACATATATATCCCCTACTGTAATGTAATACATTTAGCATTTTTCACTCGAAGTGAAAATAAAAAGAAAAAATTAATTTAATTTACAATATATAAGTATTTAGTATTTATAAATACAATATTTCGACGTGAACTTTTATTTTTAATGATACAGTGAACGAATATCGTTACACTATAAAAAATGATGATTAATTCTTTTATATAATTTAACATAAAGGGGAATTGAATCATAAAAATTGTTCATGTAGCAAAGACTGACTAAAATAATTTTAGAAAATAAAATGTTGATTAGATCAGATAATTACAACAAAAAATGAAAATTGACTCAAATCAACTCGAAAGTGGTACTTCGATATATTTTTTCAAGGTGAGAATCCATAATATTTTCAATATGGTCATAGTGAAAATATACAGTCGAATGAAAGTATTTCTCCGGAGTGTAATAATTATGAAAGGGCCTAATCTGAAATAATCTTGTGAAGAAGAAATTTCTTAATATCTAAATCTTTATACGCGGTTGTTACCTAACAATAATATATATATTCGTGATGAAAATTAGATGAAAGCTTGTATCCTATCTAGAAATTTTTTTTTTTGTCATTAGAATATTATTCCTCATATGGCAATTTGAAATTAAAAATTTTAAATACAAATAATATTAATAATATTAAAACTTTTAAATTATAAAACAAAAAAAATTATTCCTGACGTGATTGTGGTTTCGTTTTTCTTTTCTTTTTTTTTCCTTCGACTCTCTTAAAATGTTAAATATTGTATGGAAAAAAATTTAAATATTTGACAAAAACAATTATTTTTTGCCATCGGGTATTTAAAAGAAAACGCGTAACTGAAAAAAAAAATTTGTTTCTTTTTTTTACAATAAAGGTGTGCAACGAATTTTTTGATGCTATTTTATGCGCTTATGTCAGTCCTCGTGCCTATTTTATGGTCTCTTGTTTTTGTTTTTTTTCTGTTTTTAGACTTTCAGAAGTCATTTTCGCAAAGAGCAAGAAATTTTTTTTTCTTTTCAATCTCCAAGAGAATTTATACAACAATGGTCTTCCATGCGTGCCCGTGAGTCATGTTCGTTTCTCCAATTACGTGTAAAACTACGTTAAAGAAGCAAAAATCTTCAAGAACTTCTCCTAGACTTTTATTGTCCTCTACATATTTGACTTTCTCTCGCGATTTTAAACAATGTTGAGAAATATTGTCGAATGTTGTTTAAAAAAAAAAAAAAAAATCGCTCATAAATTCTTCAGCAAAAACTGTTAAAAGATTGACAATAAATTTTAAATGCTATTATTTCGATTGCGATATTGCAAAATTTTAAATAATTAATTTTTGTCAATAGTTCCCTGATTTGGAAATATTTTATTTAATGAATTATTTTTAATTATATAATTTTCAAAATTTAATTATTCATTTTCGTTTTATATAAATTTTTTGTTTTACTTTTCATTTCTTTGGTTTCACTGTATTTTTTGCCTTTTTGCTATATTTAATTTTGTACAATTAACTATAAAAAATAGTTCCATTTTTTTTTTTAATAAAATTATACTTACTTAATTTGAATAATTTAATTTATACTAAAAAAAATAATTTGACTTTTTAATAAAATTTTATATAGAAAAATCGAGATAAACTTTTATTTAACGACAATGACGAAGGTTAAAAATTGCGCATTAATTACATCTTCAGTTTATGCACTTATTTAAATATTAATACTCGACACGATCAACATTGTTATTCTTATGTATATTTATTAAGTTAAAGTTGATGTTAAAAAAATGTCCGTATGAATTAAAAATTTATTACAATGATTTACTGGAATAGTTTTTTTAGGTTTCGATGTAATAAAAAAATTCTCGAGTTTATCAATATGGAGTTTGTTTATTAAATCAATTGTTAATTAATTCTTTTAAATTTAATAATAAAAAA
>JUFY01029241.1:37788-71531 GCA_001855655.1 Leptopilina clavipes | reverse complement strand
ATATTAATATTACTATATTAATTAATATACTATAATTAATTACTAATATTAATATTACTACAGTAGAAAAAATTTATTTGATTCAAATAATCGATTACTTGTCCATTTAATAAATATTTATCCTTGAATCAAATAATTCATTAATCATTATTTAAATCAAATAAAACGGAATTGAATCAATTTCTGTATTTGAATCAATTACCATTTAATTGACTCAAATACAATTTTTTTAAACTAAAATAAAATCTTTTTGGCTAAAATAAAATTTTTTTGACTAAAATAAACTTTTTTTGACTCAAATAAAATTTATTTGATACATAAATAAATATTTATTTGATAATTGTCAAGTAATTCATATTATTTGAATCAAATGAATTTTTTTACAGTCAATAAAATGAAATAATGAACAAAAATATTAATAATAATTGTAATAATAATGTATACTATCAATATAAATAATAATTTAGTAAAAAATATTAATATATTAATTTTATTTACTAAATTATTATTTTTCTCGGCAAAATATTATTTGAAATCTCTCTTTCAAAAAGAGTTATACTTCTTTCTTTATTGTAATAATAATATACATTATTTCAAATTCTTGAGAGTCAGAGGCAAACTTGAATTATGTGAAGGACGAGAGTGATTTTTATCGGTTCGCTGCACCGTATTTCCGGCGCAAGAAATTCAAATCTTATTTCATACACGATTGTCGACTGATTTGCAGTAAAAAAAATATATATATTTACGTAAATCAACGAAACATCTCTATTATGTATAATTTTATATTATTTTTTTTGTACTCGAATGATTTTTAGTTCATTGTCGTTTGACCGGGAAGAATGTCGTGAGCCAAAAGAACTTTCAATATTTAAAAACTCTTTTCAAATCCAAGGAAAATGAATTTTATTTATAAAAGATTTCACTGATTAAATGAAAGTTTTCGTGAGAAGAGAAATATTTTTGGGAAAGATGAAAACAAATATTAATTGGTAATTGAAACAAAATTGAAAAAAATTTAATTGATCATTGAGATATAAAAAATTTGAAAAGATGTTTGAAATTTTTTTCAAAATTATGAGAAAATATTGGGGGGGGGGAGAAAAATATGTGAATTTTGTCAACCTTAACAGAAAAGTGAATCTCACAAATATCTGATATTATTGTTTTTTAAATTAAATTTTCCTCTCGTGTTTTCTAAGGAGGACATACTAGTTTTTTCTTCTTCTCTTCGTTAAAGTAGTAATTAGAAAGCCGTGGTTTTCTTGCCATTTGTTTAAGTAGAACATACACGTTATTACGCTCTGAAGGCGAGATGAGAGCGAGGCTGCTGGCAAAGTACGCATTAGATTACTTAACGTCCGCTTATTATCTCGTGACTATTATTTATATTAAAGACTCCTGTTAATCTGACTCGAGAGAAATAAAAAATAATTCTAATAGATATAAAATCAAGTGATAAAAATTAATTTTTTTCCCCCGAACGAAACACTAATTCTAAACCTCATGTAGTTTTTTTTATCTTTTTTATAAATTTCAATGTTCGAAAATTTCTTAATCAATTTTTTCTTATTGTTTTTTTCTTTCTCTCTTTCTTTATATTCTTTCGAAAATTGAATAAAAATTTCTCAAATAATTCGCAAAAAAAAACGAAAGAAAGGGTATTTATGGTTTGCTTTTTCAGGTAATCAACGAGTCACTCAACGTAAATAATCTAATGCCTGTGGTATGCTCCGGTGCTGGAACTTTGATTGCTCGTTACGATGAGCATGCCCTCGTATCCAGATTCAAATTTGGCGTTCTACATCAGAGAGCTGGCCAACTAACAGAGGAGCAACTCTTCAGTAACCGACAAATTACTCCGGCCTTTCAAGAATTTCTCGATCTTCTCGGTCAGAGGATCGATTTGAAAGATCACAAAGGGTACGTTTGAATATGTATTTATAATTTTTCAACGAAAATTTCAAATTCACCAAAAAGAGAGATAAATTTTAAATAATAGTCAACAATCGAAAAAATTTCAATTTTGAATCAATTTTTAATTAGTTTCATTGAAAAATTTTTTCCCCCCCAAACAGATATCGAGGAGGATTGGATACGAGGCATGGACAAACGGGCGATTCCGCTGTTTATGAAGTATTCCGAGGACGAGAAGTTCTCTTTCACGTAGCGTCATTATTACCATTTAGTCCAGGCGACTCACAACAATTGCAACGCAAAAGGCACATTGGCAATGACATCGTTGCAATCATCTTTCAAGAGGAACCTACGCCCTTTAGTCCTGACATGATTGCCAGCCACTTCCTTCACGCCTTCATTGTCGTTCAGGTCATCGATCCTTGTACTCCTAACACAAGGTATTTTTTGCAAAACAGAAACTCTTTTATGTTTCTATAAAAAAAAAAAAAAAAAGAGAGAAATTCAGAACAAGACAAAACACTGACGAACGGAAAAGAGAAAAAAAAAACTAAATGAGAGAAAAACAGACGGCACTTTATGAAACGAGATGAGTGTATATTTCTTCAACTGAAATAATTCCTCTCGACTTAAAAATAGTTTTCATGTTTTGATTCAATTCATCACTATATTATTTGGACAAGACGTTTTATTTAGAAGTACCTAGAAAAGTAAAGAAAAAAAAAAGCTACCAAAGAACTTAATTTTTCCTATCGTTTCCTTAACGTACTTGAATATTCTCCGAAAGAATGTTTTTTCTTTACGTAAGAGAAGATTTTTTTCACTAAGGTATTTTTTTTTTCTAGGTACAAAGTGAGTGTAACATCTCGCCTTGATGTTCCGTGGTTTGGACCACCATTACCATCGCCTGCAGTTTTTCTCCGAGGTGTTGAATTTAAAGAGTTCCTTCTTACGAAACTTGTCAATGCCGAAAATGCCGCTTACAAAGCTGAACAATTCTCCAAACTCGAAGTAAGTTCCTTCATTTCACTAATATTCCGGTTAAATGACAAGAGCAATAAAAATAATAATACGAAGAAGAAGAAGAAGAAAAAATAATAATAAGAATAATAATAAGAATAAGAATAAGAAAAATAATAGTAATAATACTAATAATAATTATTATTATTATAGTAATAATAATGATAATAATAATAAATAATAAAAATATTTTCAGTTGAGAACGAGATCAGCACTATTGGAATCGTTAACCGAGGAGTTGCAGACAAAGACAAATGAATTTCTCGGCGGTGGAACGAATCTTGGCACGGGTCTTGGTTCAAATTGTCCCGTGAGTCCAACATCGAGCGATGTATCGACAACATCAGGAAGTGGAGGTAGTGGTAATCGTTTCATTGATACCGTGAGAAAAGCTCTAATATCTCGTGTTAGAAATGCATCAACGGAAAGTGTACCACAGCAACTTTCCAAGAAAGGACAATCGGAACCGAGTCCACCGAGTAATCGTCAATCGAGCACGAAAATTAGCAGTAAACGTTCCACTGAACCATCGAGTCCAATTGGATCACCTGATTTAACATTGCGAAGGGATTCGGATCATGCGAGTTTAGGAAGTCAGGACAGTAGTTTATCGAATACTGACAATCAGGACAGTAGTTTGACAACATTACAACAAGACGAGGTTGATAGACGTGAATCAAATTCATCAATGAATGGCGTTACAAGTGTTGATACGACAATTGTTGATAAAATTGTAGTGGCGACAACGACATCAACGACAACAACATCAGCGTTGTCATCATTCCAAAGATTGACACATGAAAATTTACGTAAACGAGAGGAACGCGGTGAAAAAATTGAGGGAACAACGAGAATTGTCTCTGAGAGTGATGATAGTTCATTGAATAGTGAATTGGAATTAGATCAGGCCGTTTATCCGGACAGTGATACGGGACTTGAGTCAATGAGTTCCGCGGAAACGCATGAGGCAACGAGATGTCCTGCCAAAGAGGGGGCCACGGAAAATGAGACACTGCGAATGGAAGTCACTCGATTGAAATGCGATAAACTGGACTTGTTGAGGCAAAATGTGGTAAGTTTCTTTTTTTTAATTAAGAAATATTTATCAGAGGATTAATTCAAGAAAATGGAAATTTAATGTTTCAATCATAAATGAAAAATTACAAATTAGGAAAATTCAAATCAACGAAAGTAAAAAACTAGAACGGAAAGAATTTTTTAAATTAATGGGGAAATTTTTTTCAGACCTGTCAACGGGACATTAAACGTCTCCGCGAAAAGGAACTGCAATTGCAATCGGATTTAGCGGCCGCTTCGAAGGAAATACTTCGATTACGAGCGATGCTGAAAGAATGTTCCTCAAGTATTCCACTAGACAACAACAATCAACAAACGTCAACAGTTTAAAGAAACAACACTTGTGGACCATAAGACAAATTTTGTTTTTCTAATTATTGCTCTTAATGGCAAAAAAAAAAAAAAATAGAAACATGTTGTCGATAATTGAAACAAGGGGAACAGAATGTTTTTTAGGCATTTATTGTTTTACCAGTAGCTTCCGATAAAGAGAAAAAAGAATTTTCTTGTGATTTTTCACTAATAAAATCACAGTTTCATTTCTCGTTACAGCATTATGGTGAAACTTGTTGAATAGTTATTGGGTACAAAGTTTGATAGTCGAAAAGAGATCTTTAAATCTCCCGATTGAGAATTGCATTGTTTTTTTTTTTTTTTTTGTTTCGAAAAAAATGCTTCGGGAGAAGAGGATCTCAAACTGTGAGAGTACTTTTCCAAGTTGAGTATTTAACAAATTAATTTATTAGTAGCTTTTAAGAAGCCCTCATGTAGTTTATGTATAGAAAAGAAGAATGTCATTAACGTACAATGTTTTAGAAAGAGAGAGAGACATAAAAAAAACTGGTGTTTAGAATTGTAGAATAACTGGCACTACGGTAAAAAAAAGAGATTTAGGAAACAAAAATTTTAAACGTAGATGTCATGCACACCATAAATATTATTGACGTTAGCGAGCAAATTCTTTGAAATTGATTAAAAAATTCATTTCGTCTTAGAGACGATAGCTTTATTCTACTAGCGGCAATGTTTTTCAAAATATAATGTAGTTTTTATTTAGAAAACTCTGTATAAAATAAAAATTGTTTAGGACTTTATTGTATTGTCGGGTAAAGAAAATATTTGACAATCGTTTCAAAGCGATATATATATATAAAAAAAAATTGTGAGAGAGAGAAGAAAAAAAAACTGTAGAATTTAGACTCCTCACTTGTCATTATTTTCTTTATTTAGTAACTGTATTATTATTCGTTACTTTTAACAATAGTTATTATTTTATATTTTAATCATTTATTAATATTATTAATCATTTTTATTATTATCACTTTTATTCGTTGTATTTTATATCATTTTTGTGTACATAGAGTTTGATTTTCGAAATCGAGACTCACTCATAACAAATACCAAAGTTTAACTTAGCAAAGCCATGTTTTTGTTTCTTTCTTATATATATTTTTTCTCTTTTTTCTTTATATGTTTTTTTTCCTCTTTATTCACATCTATTTTCTCGATACTTTCTCCCATTAAATTTTAGCAAAATTGATTTCTCTCATTTAAATTTTTTTGCGAAAAATTATTTTTCATGAAAATATCGAGAATGATGTTTAAACACACGTCCAAAGTGTTAGGAAATATAGTGTAAGCTAAGCACCAATTTTTCTACTATATTGAAAAAAAAATTTTTTTTTTTATTTTTGTTTCTCTACCGTATTTTGTGTACATTTTACGAAAAATTATATAGAACACCACTTTTACCACTGCCTACAATCGTATTGTCCTTCAAAAGACTTTACGTCATCTCTCTGTATATAAAAAGAAACTTTTTTAAATGGAAATTTTTCGTTAAATTCTATAACTTATTTTCCTAAGAAGAAAATAAAAAAACTATATATATATATTTCTCGAAATATTTCCAATGGCTTTCAAAAAACATTTCAATTCGTTTTAGAGAGAAAAAAAAACTATTCTATTTATAAAAAAATAAATTCTATTAGGTGACAAAAAAAAATGTGTAATTCTATTAAGAAAAGAAAAAAAATTCGAATATGTATTAGAGAAGAAAAAATTTCTGTAATTAGGAAAAAAAATTGGAAAATATTTTGCTAATTATATTTATTGCATTGTCTCGTTTTGGCGAAAAAAAATATATATAAAGGATTTTCTTAAAAGAAAATTCTTAATTTTTTTTTTCTATTGGGAGAAATATTTTCGTGAAATTTTATTATGAAATATTGTAAATAATTTTCTCTAGAATTTGAGGCCTTCTGTGTATAAATTATTATTATTATTATTATTAAAAAAAAGGAAAAAAAACTGTGTTTACCACCTCTAGTATTGGCCTTGCAAAATCAAAGAAACTATTTAGACCTATTTAATGAAAGATGCACTGTTATATTGAAAAGAAAAAAAGAAAACAAAGAAAGAGTAACTACGACTATTGTAGATATAGAATATATTATACTATATATTTTATATTTGACGAAAACGGGGCGCTAATTTAAATGAAATATAAATATTGAAGAGGTCACTTCATTATATTCTCTGATTCTAAAATATAGAGACGTGTGCATTCTGTGGCTGATATAAATATATATATATATATAAATAAATAAATATCTTTATTGTTTTTTGTGCACCATTTTTCGTCTCGAAGAAGAAGCAATAAAAAATCCGCTAATCATGACAAATTTGAGTATTTTTTTCTTTTCTTTTTTTTTGTTTGTTGATTTCAATTTATTGTGAAATCTTTCACATTAATGGTCACGTCCCTTTTTTTGATAATTAAAAATATCTTCCCTATTATTTAATTTAAAGAAAATTAAAATAACAAAGTAGGTAATTATTTATTTAAAGTGAAAAAATAAAAGTACAAAATTACTTTTTGAAAAACATTTTCCATTAATGAACGAATAAAAAATTTGAATTATATTATATTTGAATATAATATAATATAATTATATTATATTTTAATTATATTCAAAAATAATTATTTTTGTCATTAATAATTTTTCTCAAGGGAAAAAGAATTTTTTTTTTTTTTTGCAAAAATTGCGAAAAAAAATTTTTTTATCCTTTCGCTTTTTTTTTTTTGCTGATTTAAAATAATTCTGGAATTTGTCATTTTATCGTTTTATCTTAGGTTCTTTGTGAAGTGAAATCTGAACGTTATCGGTGGATTTAAATTTACGAAAAACTGTTTAGCAAACAAGTTTGCGCAGAAGATTAAATTTATCAGACAAGTCGCTGCCGTTTTTTGATAGACAGAGAGAAAAGAGAAAGTGAAAAATAAAATCGCGAACTTTGTTTAATTATACGCAAAATGGCTGAATCTGCAATTGATTTAAAGGCGATAGAAAATTTTCGAGAATATCTCCAAATTCCGAGTGTTCATCCGGATGTTAATTACAGTAAGTTTGATAAAATTGGAAAATATATTTATTTTTGCTATTATTTATGGGAAATATTTTTCTTTTTAATACTATAGAAGAATGCGTAGAATTTGTAAAAAAACAGGCGGAGAGTATGCAACTTCCGGTGAAGATTTTTGAAGTATGTCCTAATAAACCTGTTATTATTGTCACCTGGGAAGGAACGGAGCCAGAAAAGGATTCAATTTTATTAAATGGACACATGGACGTGGTTCCGGTTTTTCCCGTAAGATTATTTAAATTAACTCGCAATTATAAAATAATTATTATAGATAATAAATAATTTTTAATTATTAATTAATAATTTAATTCATTAATTTTTCTTGCAGGAAGATTGGAAATATTTTCCATTTAGTGCTCACATGGATGAAAAAGGAGACATTTATGCACGCGGCTCGCAAGATTGCAAATGCGTTAGTATTCAGCATTTGGAGGCGATTCGTCGTTTGAAATTAAATGGAATTCGCTTAAAGAGAACGATTCATGTTTCTTTTGTTCCGGATGAAGAAATTGGAGGACATGATGGCATGGGAGCCTTTACGAAAACAGATTATTTTCAATCAATGAAAATTGGATTCGCCTTGGATGAAGGAAGTGCCTCTGAGAATGATGAATTCTCATTAACTTACGGTGAACGAACTTTATTTCGTATTTGGATTCATTGTACCGGAACGCCTGGACACGCTTCTCTTTTACCAAATGACACGGCTGGCGAGAAACTTCATTTAATTTTAGAACGATTCACGAAATTTCGTAATGCCGAGAAAGAAAAATTGAAAAATCCCAATATTAGAATTGGAAATGTTACGAGCATGAATTTAACGATGATTAAGGTGTGGGAAAATTTATTTTAAGTTTCAATAATTTAATTTTAATTGAATTAATTAATATTAATTAATAGATAATTGAATTAATTAATATTAATTAATAGATAATTGAATTAATTAATATTAATTAAAATATAATAATATTTAATAATTCATATTCATTTATCTGTCTAAAATATTAAATTTACTGTATTTAATTAATTTACTTGCGAATGAAATTTTAAGGGCGGTGTACAAATCAATGTCATTCCCAAGGAATTTTCAGCAGGATTCGATATTCGTTTGGCTGCTGATGTTGATCATGGAAAATTCGAGAAAATGATCGAGGAATGGTGTAAAAATGCGGGTGATGGTGTTTATTACACCACGGAACTTAAAGAACCATTTGTTGAAAATACAAAAATGGATAGTTCTAATATTTTTTGGATGGCATTTAAAAAAGCCTGCGATAATTCAAACATAAAACTTGATCCAATGATTCGTTTAGGAGCATCGGATTCACGTTTTCTTCGTGTCGTGAGTTCATTTTTTCTTTAGTTTTCAAATAAAAAATTTTTTAATTTCAATTCTCAAAATTATTTGAAATTAATTATTAAAAACTTATTATAATTTTTTAAAATTGATCAAATTATTTAATAATTTACGATAATAAGTATTTACGTTCTTAACTAATTAATTACAATAAAATTCTAATATGCAATTATATAAATTTTTTAGATGGGCGTACCAACTTTTGGGTTCACGCCAATTAATCAGACGCCAATTCGTATGCACGGTGATAATGAATTTCTAAATAAGGACATATTCTTAAAGGGGATAAAAATATTCATGAATATCATAACAGAAATAGCGAATGTTTAAGCAAATTTGCTATGGTGAAAGGAAGTAAATAATTAAAAAATTGCGAAATTAATTGTAAAAACCTTGCAAATTCCCTCGATGTACAGCATCATTTCTCTGGGCCAGTTGCCGATCATTTTTAGAAATTAATTTCCACTCTTTAAATACTTTGGAATTTTGATCCTGAAAAATGAAAAATCGAATTGAAATAAAAAATTCAACATCTTAAAAATAATTTTCAAATAATATACAATTTACCTCTGTAAATAAAAAACGAAATTTTTAATTCACACACTGAATTTACTACGATTTAATGATAAAAAATTTCGAATTTACATTATTTTCTTAAGACTGTTTTGTTTGTAACACTTTCTTTGAATATTATTGTCAACATCAAACGTCTTTTTGGTTATGTTTCCATTGTTGTGTATATGTTGACATGCAAATGTCACGAATTTTACACGTTAAATGACATTTATTATTATAGTAAAAATTGATCAGATTGTAATTTTTCTCAATAATATTTGAATAGTTTTAATGAATTTTTCACGACAATGAGAAAAAACTATATATTTAAATTTGTGGCAATAAGAATCGGAAAAATTTTCTCGAAATTGCATATTTACAATGTTTACAACTGTAAATCGAATACTTGATGTTTATTTACAAAAGTTTAGTCTAATTTACAATTAGAATCAAAAGAAAGAATTCTACACTACGATTAATATCGATTTTTTATGGGCAATAACAATTTATTGAAAAACCTGTGACAATTTTCAACCGTTAAGAACAATATTTTTTTGCAAATAGAGGGAATAATGACCATTGGCTGGAAGAAACAGGTTTGCCAACGTATGGTAAGTAAATTTACAACGCCGCCAACCTAATTATACAGAATTACAATTAAACGTTAATCTATAGTATTATGTCATAAATTCAAATACTTTTGTCTATTTATTCGTATTTATATATTCGTATTTATCTATTTGTATTTATAATTATGTCTGACTTGAAAAAATCTGAGAAATGAACAAAATGATTTTGAATAATTTACCATTCGCGCCATGATTATGAAGTACGACTGCGGCGAAAAATGGAACCATCTAATAAAACAACTTGCACTGCCGGCAATGAAAGACCGCATTTGTTCCCATTTCCAAGATTTCCAGTTTCTATGGTAGCTAATGAAAATTGAAAATGGCTAATTGTCAGACGTGCAGAAGGTGAGCAATTTAATGTTGTTAAATGTTTTAATAATTGGTGGTGAATCATTAAGAATGGTGCGGTCATTAGTGGTAATCGTTTGTTCGCATTAAAGTAAAATAATTTCAACAAAATTTCTTAACGCGATGGTCAAATAATAAGTTCCCACTGATGAGCAATAGGAAACGTCTTTTACAGAAACTGATTTGATCTCATTTCTTTTTAACAGTGTTTGTCGATCTCTTAAAAAGTTTCACCATATCAAACTTATTTCGCACAATCTTCACCTAATCTAAAATTGTGAATTAATAATACAAAAAAGTTGGTGTCAATAAAAGTTTTCAAAGATATTCTGGGGGACACATCATCAAAACGTAGATTAATTTCCTATGACCATTCAGAAAACATACGCCTTTCCTCCTACCCACTGCGATGGATGGTTTTTATATGGAAAAATATTGCTTTAAAAGACACAATTCTCTTTGTGGGAGACGATATTTGCAATTATTTAATTTCTATTGTAATACCACGCCATTTAAATACAGTGTTTCCAATATGAATATCATGGATTCTTGAAAAGAAAAAAAAGTATTTCTAACAACCGCGAAGGCCTATTTATCTATACATGAATTGTCATTGTGAAGGCTACTTTTTATTAATTCACAAAGGGTTCGCTCTTCCGTGAAGTACAGCGCATCGCTATTTTTCAGGCGAACCCTAGTGATCAGCTTGCTACACTAGTGGACGAGGTAGAGTTTCATCGGGGATTATGGCTTCTGGTGCGTCTTCCTTGGACAGTGCTGGTAGCAGTGGTAAGTTTAAAAAAAAAAATACTGTATCTTAACATTTTTATCATTCAATTCACTGGATTCGTTATTTTGCACAAAAACTGAGATTTCTCGTTTACCACCGTAGTTTTTTTTTCATTTTTATCGTTCTGGTTTATATTTCTAAAAGTTTACACCGTTTTTATTACATTCACAAACTTAATCTGTATTTCACGAGATTTACCCATAAATTCTAGAATCTAGGTTTCATTTTGCAATATCATGTCTAATTTTCACTAAGGTAAACTTTGGTAAATAAATAACCCAGTAATTTTACATATAAAATGCAAATTGCAAACTTTTTCTGTATTTTCTATTTTAATACAATAGACTTTATATTCTGAAGAAAATTCGTTTTTACAAATTTTAATTAATTCGTAAGAAAAATGCAAAATTTTCGTAAATTGTTAAATTTGGATAATTTTGTTGTTTTGGATTTAGATATTTTCGAAATTACTTTTGTACACTGAGATTAAAATGGTAAAGTAAACTATTTTTATTTTTGAGGCGAAAACTAAAATATTGAATTATTTATTTTTTTTTTTTTTTGAAAAATTAGTTTTCAATGTTAGTAAAGCTTCCAGTTGAAGTGAAATTATAATTTCTTAATTTCTAGTTTCACTAATGCAACAAAATCGTAAATCAAGATGCTTACATGCATGAGCCATGATTTCTTTCCTGGTGAAAGCAAACACTTCACTAATTATATTGTTTTAGACACTGTAACGAGTTAATTACTTTTTTTTAAAATTGCGAATCAAATTTCTCAATTTCTTTTATAATATTCAATTACATCTTATCGATAATCAGCGATAAATAGTGAAAATATAATCGAAATTATTGTAATTAATATAATTGAAAATATGTTTTTAATATTGAACATTTATAATTATTTCATTATTTACGAAATATTTGAAAACTTATTTTTCAAATTGACAATAAATGTATGTAATTTTTCAAAATTTTAAAAATAATTTTTGGTTTTTTTCAGATGGAGCTCTCAATATGGGTAAGAATTCAATTTGCACTATAAAGTATAAAATTTTAATTTCCATGCTCGCAAATCCTCCAAAATTTTAATCCTTTTTTCGTCCTTTAATTTTCTCTCGGTATTTCAAATTCTCTTTACAAATTTGTTAATCAAGGTTTTTTTTTATTAAAATTAATTTCTTGAAATGAAAAGAATGAAGATCTTTTTTATATAGGTAATATTTGTAATGGAGGAGAATTTGAAAACCGAGTTTTCTTAAATTAAATTTGTTTTGGATTGTTTTAAGTTTGTTTTATTTACAATTTATAATTATTTTGTGTTTTCCCTGGATTTTTTTTCTCCTTTTCATTTAACGCATGTAGAGAGGGATAGCGGAGGCTACGGCGGTGTCGGAAGTCCTGTTCGGGGCCTCGAATGTCGGGACTATGACGGTTTACAGAATCAATGCGAGCAAGCAATGCATCAACTTCAACTCCTTAGACATAAGCACAACGAAACTATTAGACGGTTTGTTAATTTTTTTCCGTTTATTTACATATTTTTTAGTCTTTATTTATTCTTAAGTTTAATTTATAATTAATTTAATTGCCAATTTTTATTTCTCTTTGATTTAAAATTAATTTATCATTATATTATCTTGAATTACTTATTTGAAATTGAAAACAAAATCCATCCCTAGTTCTATTTATTTGTTGCTCCTGACCATCGTTTTACGGTTCTATTTTTTGCTGCTGTATAAATAGAGCACACGTATTGGAAGAAAAATCAATAATCGAATGTAATGTTTAATGTTACGCATTTTCTCTGTAGGTATGAGCATACTATGAAGGAATTGGAGTACTATCGAACACAACATAGAGCAGCCATGAATCAACTGGAAGCAAATTCGCAGGAGAGTTCCGCACTTAGGGGCAAGTACGGTGAACTTATCAATGATAATCAACGTCTCGATCGTGAGGTGCAGGGCTTACAAAAAGAAGTTTCCGAATTAAGACTACAAAGTCAGGAAGTCCTTGTCGCTGATGCAAGTAATAGCGACAGCATAAATCAACATTATATATCGGCTCTTCGGAAATACGAGGCCGTCAAGGACGAGTACGATGCCCTGAGAAAACGATACGATGACCTCGTATCATCTCATTCCTCCGTTGTAAACAAGGTTCGTGCTCTAAATGCAATAATAAATTATTTATAGTTTTTCATTCCATAATCTATCGATTTTTTTTATAATTTTATACTCTTGGCTCTATTTTTATTTCCAGTTTATTTTCTTTAATTTTTTTTTATTTCAAATACAGGGCAAAATACGTTTTTTTCAATTTCTAATTTTGCACTTATTTTTTATACCATGAAATAAAATTTTGTAATTTAGGTATTTTTTGTTTCTTCTAATGAAATCAAATATGAATTTGCAGTTGGAATTGGTACAAGAAGAGGCTTCAAGACTGAAGAAACAAAATGAAGAAGTGGTCCAGGAGAGAAATACTGTTGTTCGTGAACGAAATGGATTTAAGCAACAGTGCACGGCGGCGATTCGTCAATGGGATATTGCCTTACGCGAGAAAAAGGAATATCAGGAAGCACTCGCAAAAGTACAACAGCAGCATGAGGAAGCGGTGAAGGAAATTAATAATGCAATGATTCATCGTATGAAGACGAGTAAAGATATGAAACGTTTAACGGAAGAAAGAAATGCCGCATTACAAGAATATAGTTTGATTATGGGCGAAAGAGATACGGTGCATAAGGAAATGGAAAAACTTAGTGAGGATCTCGCTCAGGCAACATCACATATCACGCATTTGGAAAATCAGAATAAACAACTCGTTGATGAAGTAAGAATTATTCTATCATTACAAAAATATTCGTAAATTCAATGTAAATTTTAAGTAAATTAAAAATTTTAAATTATAAGTAAATTTTGAAAACAATTTTCCATAAATAGTGAATAAAAATGTCACTTGTTTTCAGAAGAAGACACTTTCCTATCAAATTGAAACGTTACAACGAGAGATCTCATCGGCGCTTCACGATCGTGACGAGGCTTTAAAAGAATGCAACGAACTTCGACAAAAGTTTGGCGATTTCTCGGAAGGCGCAAGTCGTGATTATAAAAATCGTCTGGAACTTCATTCCTACAGTCGTGAGAGGGACAACGCAAACAAGGAAGTTGAAAAGGACACGAGCATTCGTGATTACGCGAAACGTGAAAAGGAACGAATGGATAATTTAGATCAAGCAAATCTCGAATTAGATAAACTTCGTAAGTTCGTTGATACATTACAAGCGGATCTTGAGGAGGCAGTACAGGAGGCCGAGGTATCAAAACGAAGGCGCGATTGGGCGTTCAGTGAACGTGATAAAATTGTCCTAGAGCGTGAGACAATAAGAACACTTTGCGATAGACTGCGAAAGGAACGAGATCGAGCTGTTTCAGAATTGGCGAGTGCATTGAAGGATTCGGATAATATTAAAAAACAGAGAAACGAAGCTTCGAAAGAATTGAAGGATCTTAAGGAGAAGCTCGAGTCGGGTGATCATTCATTGAGAACGAGTCAGTACGGTCACGATGGTGCGATTGAAACGGAAGTTAACGAATGGGACTTGCTGACGATTCATCATGATCTCGGTAGACTTTGTTTAGATTCTGATCGAGATTTAGGTCTGGTGCTAGTTGGAGGACGTGAGAATCCTCATTATCCGAATGATATCGGAGTTTATGTGGCGCAAGTGATACAGGGCAGCATTATGGATGGAAAATTGCGAGTCAATGATTGTATCATGAGAGTGAACAATGTCGATTGTACATCAGTCTCGACAAGAATGGTTTTGGAAACATTACGCTCGTCAACTGTTGGTCCAGCGACGTTGACCGTCAGAAGACGAAGAATGAGTCGTCGAGCATTAAGAACCACACAATTGCCTGTTGGTACCGTGCCACATGGAATCACTCTCGAAACTGGAATTTATATCTCGAAAATCTCTCCCGGTAGTCTAGCAGCAAAAGACGGATATCTCGCCGTTGGCGATCGTGTCTTAAACGTAAGATTCTTTTTTATTCTATTATTTCTTGAATAACTAGACTTATCAAAAGTGTGCCTACACTTTTCACTTGCGAATTTCTTAATTTTACAGATAAACAGCAAACCAATGGATAATGTGACATCATCGCACGAGGCAATGGCAATTCTTAATGATAATTCCTCAGATGTCCTAACGATTACAACATTGAAGGGAATTCCTCTGCCAACAGTGACCAGTTCCGATTCAATGCCACTTGACAGCAGTTACAGTCCTGAAAAACAGAAAATGGTCAATAGCTGCTCACAAACGGAACATGAACGTTTAATGTTGAAAACCACATCAGACGATTATGATCGTCGTTATATTGCCTCGAATTTCGGCGATCGAAGTGTTTACAAAGTGTCAAAATCGATGAGCGGCGAAAAAGCGAGTGGAATCAGCAATGCTTGGGACAATATCAGGGAGAAAATTGATATCGTTCGAGGACGACGACACAGTAAGGATCGTGAGGACAAGAAGAAACGACATCGCAACTCAAGTCCAAGTACATTCGAACAGGAGCAAGACGCAATTGCTGAACTCGATTCAGTGATTGAGAGTTATCACAAAAAGGCGAATAATGGTGTACTAAAGCATAGTAAACGTCGTGGCGTGGAAAAAGCGGAAAAGAACGGCGGCACATGGCCAAAGGCACGTGGCGGTCCCCTACTGCAAAATGGCACCGGAACTATTCTCCATCCACGGAAAACCAAGGAACGATTACCGCTCAGCGTTCTACTCAATCAACCACCCAAGTACGAGAGTTATAATTACAATCGGATCTCAAATCCCATTCCCTTAACTAATTTTTCCAATGCCAGTAATCGGCATACTGTTTTTATTTCGGATACCAGTAAATCAGGTCAGCTGTTCAGTCAGAAATCGTTCACGCCAGGAGTTCAGTTCAAGGACACCAAGGACAAGAAATTAACAAGTGAATTCGATCATGGCGATAGTCGTCTTGGTTCAACATTGGCACCATCCGAAACGAGTATCGATTTCTCAGTGAAATCGGGCAAAGATATGGATTATTACGCAAAGAAAAGATCAGCAAAATATTTACCAACTGATTCTGCTCAGGATCCATTGCATAATCGTGCCCATTCACAAGTTTACACCGGAATGGGAAGTTCATCGACAGGTCCTCGACAACAACTCGCTGGTAGTAATTTTTCATATCCACCTTACACGCACACGCATCCGCATCCACATCAGCAAAATTCATTGTTCTCGAGATATCCATCACCACCCTCATTACCCTCTGCACAATCCGGCGAGTCCATTGGACTTCCCGATGCACGTTCCTTTTGTTTTGAACCACCCTATAGTCCTGGACCTCAACCTGGATATGGACACTTGTATACACCGTCAGGCGATCTTCATTGTCACAAAAGTAATAAAGCACATCCATTGAGTCCATACGATGTTCCAACGACATACACGCATGGCTATGAGGGCGGAACATTCCCAAGGAAAAAGGAGAATCAACGATTTCGAATACCATCGAATCCAAGTGTCACGCCAAAAAATAGTGTTGGTAAATTATCAACGGGAAGTATTGAAAGAACGTCCGAGAGAGGAAGTCCAATGCCAACATTTCATGTTGAAGTATTGAGTCCAGGTACAGGTGGCGGAAGTGGAGAATTGAGAAGGGTTTACATTGATAAATCAGTGGAACCACTTGGAATTCAAATCTCATGTTTGGATGGCGGTGGTGTTTTTGTATCAACCGTTTCCGAGCATAGTTTAGCGTCCCGTGTTGGATTACAAATTGGCGATCAATTATTGGAAGTCTGTGGAATTAATATGAGAAGTGCTACTTATCAATTGGCAGCTAATGTCCTAAGACAGTGTGGTAATTCAATTACAATGCTGGTCCAGTACAGTCCTGAGAGTGAGTATGATTCACATTCCTTTCAAGTATTTATTTCTTCCAGTACATATTTGTTTTCAATCCTTAATCATTTTTATTTTGCAAAATTTATCATATTCCTATTTACCACTATTTTAATAATATTTCTCAATATTTTGATATTGATATTTATTGATTAATCTGATATTTGTTCTTGCTGCGACAATTCAGAAGATTTAAGTATTGATTTATTTTCCAATTAAGTAAAGAAATAAAGAATAATTGTTTGATTTTTTTCCGTAAAGAATACAACGAACAAGACGGTTCGGCGTCGTCAAGTTCATCGGAAGCGGGTGGAGGGGAAGCCGGTAGTCGAAGTGGATCACCAACACCGTGCAATAGTCCAGAAGCGCCAAGGAAAACAACCAATGAACCATTGGAGTCATCGGAACCTGAACGTGATGGTTCGTCGTCATTGAATACAATGCGGAGTGATCGCGAGAGGGAACGAGAACGTGAACGTGAAGTACGTGCATCAGCGTCACTTGACGTGAGAACAACTCAGGACAGAGAGCGTGAAATTCGTAGTTCAGCATCCCTTGACATTAATATTAGAAAACCAGAATTGAGAAATTCGGCGACTCTTGAAAATATGAGAAATTCCGCGACACTTGATTCATTGCGCAGTGCAACGGGTACATTGACAAGGGCGCAAATTAATCAAGCTGCGACAACATTGCAACGGCAAAATGCAACAGTTCGAAGTCCAACGCAAGAGGATCAATCACAAAAAGCAACACAGCCACCCAGTGAACCGCGATATTTGTTCATTGAAACGAGAAAATGCTCCAATTTGGGAATATCATTAGTAGGCGGCAATGGAGTTGGAATATTTGTTCATTCCGTTCAACCGGGATGTTTAGCGGAAAAATCAGGATTACGAACAGGTGATCGTATTCTTGAGTACAATGGTGTTGATTTGAGGCAAGCAACTGCTGAGCAAGCTGCTTTGGAATTGGCAAGACCCACCGATAAGGTGACATTAATTGCACAATTTATACCCGAGAGGTACAATGAAGTCAAGGACAAACCTGGTGATAGTTTCTATGTGAAGGCAATGTTCGATCGTACCGGCGACGTTGGCGATAGTCTACAATTGAGGTTCAATAAGGATGATATTCTCTATGTTGATAACACAATGTTTAATGGAACGCCTGGACATTGGAGAGCTTGGCTTGTTGATCAGACTGGAAGACGACAAACCTGCGGCATCATTCCCAGTAAATATAAGTAAGTCAATATTTCAATATTAATATTTCAATATTTTAAAACATTAATAATCGTGTTGATAAATGGTAATAATTAACAATTAAATATAATTTTAGAGTCGAGGAGGAAATGCTGTTGAGAAGATCCCTCGGTGATTTAGAAACTGATGCCGGCAGGAGAGGAACGACAAGTGCTCGGCGAAGTTTCTTCCGGAGAAAAAAGCAGCATCAACGGTCTTCCAGTAGGGACAGCAAGGAACTTTCGCATCTAACAGGCGTCAATATGGGATGGTACAGTGACAGTGGAACGCTCAATGAGGAAAATTTGCCAGCCAGTTATCAACGAGTTGAAAGACTTGATTGTAAGATATATTCAAAAAAAAATTTTTTTTTGCATATTTTCTAAATTTTATTCTATTTTTCATTTATTTAAAAATAATTTGAAACGACAGATAATTTTATTTACAGGAAAAAAAAAGTTGAAAAATAGGTTTTTAATAAATTTGAAATTTCAGTCCGTATGGTACTTAAAATTAATAAATAATTGATTTAATTTTTTATTGTTATTTTTACAGATCCAGCTTTAAGACCAATTTTAATAATTGGTCCATTCAGTGAATGTGTTCTGGGAAGACTGCTTCAGGAATTTCCAGGACAATTTACTAGATGTCTTCCGGAAGCAATGCATTGTTCGCAAGCAACTCTCGAGCAAGGTTTGCGAGATTCTCTGTACGTCGATTACAGAAAGAAAGGTAGTTACTTCGAATGCACAACTGTTCAAGCAGTAAAGGACATCTGTGAAAAGGTAGTGTTTTTGAATATTATAATTACCTATTATTTAATTTTATATACTTATTTTTTTTATTATCACAAGTTTAATATTTTTTTTTTTTACAAATTTAACCCATCAATTTTTGACTTTTTGGAAATTTAATTAATTTAGAATTTTACTGATGCTTTCACTTAATATTTATTGTTGTCTTTCAAATTTAATAATTGTATAAAAATGAATTGAAATTCAATTAAAATAAACCAATTATCGTTTTTTTTTTATTTTCGTTCGTAAAATTTTTTTTAAAGATTTTGTTAAAATTTTTTTTAAGTAAAATAAATGTAAAGTAATATATTTTAATAATAATGATAATAATTTTTTTATTAACAATTTTAAATTAGCTTGTTAAATACCTAAGTTGTTTTTAATTTTCAATTAAATTTTTTTTTAAGAAAAATACTGATAATTTAATTTTTTTTTAGAATTCTCACTGTCTTTTGGATATATCGATTGCTTCGATTGAGAGACTTCATAGGCACCAAATATATCCCATTGTTCTATTGATCAAGTTTAAGAGCACAAAACAAATAAAAGAGGTGAAGGATTCGAGGTATCCTGGCGAGAAAGTTAGCGCCAAGGCAGCTAAGGAAATGTACGAACAAGCGCTAAAATCAGAGGCCGAATATCGATTTTTCATCTCCTGTAAGTTATTTATTTTCTTTTTATTAAAAAAAATTTTCCATTCTTTTTTTATACAAGAATATTTAAATTTTATTTCGTTTTGAAATTTTTACATACATTTTAAATGAATGATAATTGGAATTCATTATTGATTAGTTTCTAAGGAATGATAAATTTATGAGACAAATTGTTTTAAACATCTTTTTATTTATTTTAATTAGACTATTATATATTTTTATTATTAGCTTTTGATTTAAATCAAATGGAAAATAAATTTACCCTTATTTTTCCATGTAAGGACAATGTTATATTATTAGTTTTTAAAGATTTTTTTCCCCCAAATTGAATTAAATTCAATTTAAACGAAATAAAAAAAAAAAATCTTTAAAAATAATATTATGTTTGCAGCAATAATTCCTGCTGGAGTTAGTGTCGCATGTATCGTAACGCAGATAAAAGCAGCCGTCGACGACGAGCAAAGCAAAGCATTATGGGTACCTCGAGGACCTCCCTGACATTTAAGGGGGGGTCCCAGCAAACCGCAGTGGAAATCAATCTAATTCCATCGGGGGACCCTTTCGTCTCAACTATGCGTACAATTCTCAAAAAATATTTTTATTTTTTCATTATTTATGGTCTCGAGTCAATTTTTTACACAAAAAAGAAACAATTGTTTCTTTCTTGTCTAAACAGAAAATCTCGTCGGTTGTGATTTCAGATTTTTTTTCGTTTTTCCACTTTCTTCAATTTTTCATTCTTTTTTTTGTCTCCTCATCACGCAGTATTTTCTTCATTTCTAATTATGATGGCAGTATTCTCATTTATTTTTATAGTTCTCGTTTTCTTCTTCTTCTTCTTCTTCTTCTTCTTCTTCTTGTTTTTTATTGTTAGATTCTTGAATCTGACGAATATTTTTGTTTCGACTGATATATTGCCATCTTCTTTAGCATCTCAAGGGGGAGATTTGAAAAAAAACAACCAAAACACAAATATAATAGTTAGTGAGGAAAAATAAAATAGAAGCACAGTCTGTGAAAATTTTAGAGAGACCATAAGTGAACGACTGTATCTAAATGAAAATTATCGGAAGCAATTTGTTACATTGTTGTAAAACTTGTTATAATAATGAAAATTTAAAGATACAGTCGTTAAAATCTGACATTTGTTGGGATAAAGAAGATAAATTTATTCCTCATTTTTTGGAATTGATATATTTTTAGACGTATAGAGAGCGACGAAATTGTTGGAATTGATTTTTTTTCTGTTTTTTTTTACACTCGGTTCTTGTAAATATTGTGTATGTAGACATTAGTTAACTCGAAAATTAACGCGACTAACAAATATTATTGATTTTAGGGAATAATTCGCCGCTTTTGTACAGAATTTTATTATCTCGATCCAAAAAAAAAAAAGGGGGAGATTTTTTTCCCCTCGCCTTTGATCGTATTTATATAATTAGAGGGATTTCAACGAGCTTAAAAGCGCTCCTCATGGTGCAAGAATAACGTAAATACGTATTTAGAATAAGAATTGTTTTTTATTACCGTTCTTGACGGTACTTGTTACTGTTATCTCGATGTGCCTACCAAAAAAAAAAAAACTTTTTAGAAAGTTTCCTCGATCACTAAGATTTACTTTTTTCAGTCGACAAAATTATCTCTTCTTCTTCTTGTTGTTGACAAATTTCATTTTCGGTTTATTCTTTTATTTATTGACAATTTTTTTTGCATTGTATTTATTTATTTTTTTATTTGAAAAAGCCGATATTTTGATTTTGTTGATATTTTTTTCGTTTCTCGTTGTGATCTCAATGATATTGTTCGGTGATTAGGGGGAGAAAAAAAATTGGTAGCGCGACTCTTTCAAATTTATCGAGATTTGTGAATTTTCTTTCATCGTCAAATTGAGTTTTCTAGAAAAAAAAAACAATAATATATAGGCGTAAGTTACACACCGAGACCAAAAATTAAAAGAATATTGATATTTAATTAAACGGAATAGGAGGTGTTTTTTTATATAATAATGATTTAATTTAACTTTCATTGGCAGCAAAGACGAGATTAGTTAGTCTTTTTTTTCTATTTTCCGATTTTTGTTGAGAAAATTTTTCTACCTCGTCGCTGACTCGAGATTTATTGGTTTCGAGAATGTTTTACTTAACCGGAACTTTTCGAATTTTTTTTTTAAATTTGCAAAGTTTTTGAATTCTAATTCAATTTTTTTCAATGAAATTTTTAATTATTTATCGATTTTTTTAATTCTCAACAATTTTTACATGATGTATATTTTTTATTTGTTATTTATTATTATTTTTTTTTTTAAAGGGACGAAAAGAAATTTTAGATTAATAATGTTATGGAATTTTATTGTATGTTTCTCTATGAAAAAAAAAAATTGTTACTTTTTTCCGTGTTTAGTGTAAACATTCTGTGAAACTTTTTTTGCAAAATAATAGAAACGTGATAAATGAGAATTTTGAATCACATTAACTGTGATATGAAATAAATAATTGACGACATATCATTTTTTTAAATCGGACCATACTCACTTATTTTTGGCATCGTATACAGACACAAATTACATAGTGTGTGTGTGTAAATAAACACATAATATATTTATTGATAATTATAACAGATTCGTGATTATCGTTTTAATTCTATTTTTTTGTAATATTGAAATTTTTAAGATATTTCAGTATAAATTTTTTCAAACAAAAAAATTAGATTTTTCAGTAATTGTCAAATTTTTGAGTATTATTTTTAATCAAACATTATAATTTTAAAAACAAAATGTAATTATTTTTTGTATGAAATATTAGAATTTCAACGATAATTACGCGCCTTAATTAATTTTAAACGAGACGAGTCAAAGGAGCATCCATTTCTTTTATATATTTATTGAATTTAATTAAAAATTAAATTCGACGAGGAATTTTTTTTTATCTTTGTTGTTTTAATCAGGAAACTTGTTTGACACGCCTTGTGTATATATGAATATATAAATATAGGTATATATAAAAAATATATTTAGTGACGCACTTTTGATATTCTGCATCAAGCATTATTTGATCACGTTCTTTTTTTTTCTTTTTTTTTAAGAAAAAAAAAACCGAAAACAGTTAAGTTAAATGTTACGATAATTTATATCGAACTTAAACTCAATTTAGCATAAAAGCCAGGTGCATTCATCTCGACTTAAAAAAAAAATACGACTATTATTACGATAATCATTAAAGCGTAAATGGTGATATACTGCGTAGCTAAGAAGCGGAAACGTAGATTACGTTTTATTGATCCACGTTCGAGATTCTAATGAATTTTGCTGTTTTTTTTTCTAATTTTTTTAGAGTCCGACTCGGGATCGTTATGACGGAAATCACGACTAGTCTTCGAATAGTATTCTACAATTTACATATGTTTCTCTTTTTCATGTTTTTTCTCACTTTTACTTCGGGATTCTATGCTCTTGTTATTCTCTTCTTCTTCTACTACTTCTTCTTATTGTTATTCTTCTTCTTCTTCTTCTTCTGCATCTACAGATAATTTTATCTGGTTAGTGTTTTCAGGTTTTCTTCAGATTTTTCTTGATGGACCATTCGATTCTCTCATTGTAGTTATAGCGTAGGTTCTTCAAAAATATCTTTATATTTCTTGAAAATGTTCTGGAAAGTGGATTAATTTTTATTCCAATAAAAAAAATGTGTACGAATATTTTTCTATTTGAAAAATGATAAATTTATTACTTTTTTTTTATAAAATTATATTTTGAAAAATTTTTTTGTAGGATATTTTAATTGAATTAAATTAATAGTTAATGGAAAATTAATTATTAAAAATTAATTACACTTTTTTTTATTTTTAAATTAATAGTTAATGGAAAATTAATTATTAAAAGTTAATTACACTTTTTTTATTTTTAAATTAATAGTTAATGGAAAATTAATTATTAAATATTATTTACACTTTTTTTTATTGAACATAAATTTGCGACTTCTTCCAGATCATTTTTTTCCGAAATTAAAGGAATATTGGAAAAAAATTCTCTTGCACAGAACAATACATTTTGTAGATCATTACTTTTGCAGGTGAAAGTAAATAATTTTTTTAATTGAAAAAATAATATAGACTTTGTTCGTTGATTAGTGAATTCTTCGATTTGAAATTGTTGAAAAAAAAAGATAAATAAGATAAAAAAATAAATGCTCAAACTTGTTGAAATTGTATAAAAGCAGCCGGTCTTCATATAATTGGAAATTGTTTCCAAACATGAATTTGTAAAATAGGCGAGTGAGATTGTTGAAAAGAAAATTATTATAGAATTTTGTGAATTAGAAAATGAAATCGAATTTTCAGCCTTCGAAACGGTTGTGATACATTTTTAATTCTCCTGTAGAAATTACTATTTTCTTTTTGTCATTCATGTACTTTTTACGTTGGCAGTTTGATTTTTAGCGTTTTTTTCCATTGTTTAATTAATATGATTGACTATTTAATTAATTGCTTAATTAATAAGTTGATGAATTATTGAAGTAATTATTTAATTAAATAATTATTTAATTCAGCAATTAAATAATTATTTAATTAAGCAATTAAATAATTATTTAATTAAATAAGTAAATAATTGTTAATTAAACGTCGAAAATGGGAAATTATTTCGAGTTGCAAAATTTTATTTTCAAATTTAGAAAATTAGTCTGTGCCTTCTGTGATTCAAATGACTTTGAAATTGATATAATTAATCTTCCAAGTGATTTTAGATTTTACGGAAAATTAAATTTTCCCTCCATATACGACTAATAAAACAAAAAAAACTCCGGTTTTATAAATAAAGTCGATAACTTTTTTCATTAGTTACTTATTGAAATTAGTAAAAAAAAAAATTCGAGCTTCCAAATTTCCGTCTTCCTCAATATTTATCATTCCATCCAAATTTTCCACTGTTAGTTCAAGAAAATTTCAAATATTTTTTTTAAATTTCACTCTATTGTTTTTCCACATTCAATTAAATTTGGATAAATTATTTTCTCCTTGAAATTAATTTTTTACTTTAAATTTTTTTTTGAATTGTTTTACAATAAAGAAGCCAAGAAAGGTCTAGTTTTTTTTTTTAATAGAATCAAAGAAAGAGCGAGAGCAATAATTAATTTAAGACGAATTGGGAAACGAATCGTCACCTTTTGTATAGAAAAAGAAATGAAAAGGTAAAAAGTAGGTGAGTTTAGAAAGTCCACTTTTCTACTGGGACACGACTTTATATACTAAAAAACAAATTAAAAAAAAAAAACTATTCTTATTACGTGCATGTAGAATAGAAACTAGTAAAAGGAATTGAAAAAAAATGTTTGTGATTATTATGAGGGTAATTTGATGTTAAATTTTTTCGAAGGTTTTTCCTGCAATGGTTTTGATACCAAATGTTTTAAAAAATCCGTATTTATTTGTATATATAGGTATATATATAAATAAAATAAATAAATAATTTATATTATATAAATAAATACGGATATATAGAAACTTCTATTTACATACGACTTCTTTATACATACATACGTATATATAGATATGTGTGTATATATTATTTTATATGTACATACATATGTTGTTAAACGGAATGACAACACGACGTTTGTAATATTATAAAAAATATATATTATTATATATGTATATGTGACATTGATTAAAAGTGTAATGTAGGCGCATAAGTATTACTGTTGAGCTGCTCCAATTTTGAGTGGACGCCCAGAAAAAAAAAGTATTAACGTTAACTTTCGTTATTGTTTATAACTTCTTGTAAAAGATACCGTTCTCTTATTGTAGAAGAAAATTACAATAAAATTCTCAATCGTACAATTTTGTTCTACAAACAATTGATCAATTAAAAAATTAATTAATTTAATTGCTAGCAATTTTATTTTCTAATTTTAATTAAATGTACTTGAACTTGATGTAATTTAACTCTTAATTTATGTAATTAAATTAATTAAATTTTTAATTTTTAATTCAACAATGTAATTTATAATTAGAAATGTAATTACGCATTTTTGTTGCAATGTATTTTTTTAAATGTGATATTTATGTATTTTTTTTTTTATTTGTCAAATGTGAGGCTCATATTTATTAATTGTGATAAATTGATTAATGAATTATTTTAGTGCAAATATAAAAGTAGATATTTTTTTTCGCTTAGTTATGAGAAAGCAGAAATTTCTTTTATTATTGATAGAATATTTCTGCACCTACTATTCACTTATCAAGTAAATAAAAATAAAAAAACTGTCATCAAATATAACGTAAACAAATAAACAGGAAATGGCGAAAACATTTCAATCACGAGCCTTGCATTTCAAATTCGAAAACCAGAAAAAATGAGTTATTCGTTTTTTTTTCAACTAACAACAAATCAATTCGAAAAAACAACTCATTTTTTTCACTGGATTAACGCACTTTTTTTTTTACTTATAAAACTAGAAATTCGTTTTTCAATCGAAATAGAAATTAAATATTATTATATATTTTTTTTAAAGTAAATAGTATTGATAATAAATAATTTTCTTAATTTAAAAATATAAATAATTTAATATTATTTCCTTAAAATTTTTCTATTTCGATTGAAAAAAAAAGACTTGTGCTTAATTTCGTGAAACTCGTAATTTTACTTTTTGCTTTTGCATGCGAGGTGAGCGAGATGTGACACGAAATTCAACGGGAATATTGTAACAGCGACAGAGGCAGCAACTGGGAAATTTGAACCAATCACTGAAAATTCCACGACATTCATTATTTGGATCATAGGCCAATAATCTGTGTAATCTGTACTGTTGTTCACATTTGCAACCATCTCTGCAGTTCATTTGCTTGTCTTCGTGTCTGTCAAAAAAGTATTTTTTATTATATTTATATAATTAATTTTTGCAATATTTGTATTATTATGAATTGAATTTTTTTTGTTTTTAATTTAAATTATCATGTTAAAAATTTGTGTGTTAAAAATTTAGTGTTTTTAAATTTTTTTACCCAATTTTGATTAATTTTTCTTTTTTTTCAGACAAATTTTTCACTTACGTGCACTTTTCCCAATGGACGTATTGCTCGAAAGGATAAAGATTTAATAGAGCCAGGACTTCACCACGAGTGTTATTTGCCCAAAATGGAGCCACCACTTCCTCCTTAACTGGACAAGCGTTTCTGGAAAATAATTTTCTCCATCAAGGAAAAATTGATTTTTGATTGGAATAATTTACCAATGTCGAGTGAGTATTATTTTTATTCTTAATAGCAAAAACCCGAATTTTCATTTAATGGTAATGGAAGTTGGTCCGAAATTCTTCCATTTGGTTGAATTTATTTTTTTGAATTTATCCCTTTCTGTTTAATAATAATTTTTTGTAAAATAACTCACATTCCTTGGCCCTTGTAAATCGGTTGCTTTTGCTTTTCCTTGGCAGCGACATCCTGAAACAATTGTCCTTGCATACTGGAACCATTATTTTTCGTCTCTGATGGACGATACTCGGGTCGAGGTCGAAACTCCTGATGTTTTTCGCTCTCTTCCGCCAATTGATCAATCGACTCGTCCGCTTTTTCATCCTCATCCTCTTCATCATCATCATTGTCAACAATTTCATCGATTCGATCGATACTCGTCAAATCGGAAAATTTTGTCGTTGAATCGTCATCAGAAATTTTCTCATCCAATTCGACAGTTTGTCCTGGAATTTCATTAATACTGAAATTTTGAATATTCGCTATATCAGCCAATGTAATCGGTGCTGATGTTGAATGTGATTCGGTATTATTTTCCACATTTGAGGCTGTTGAATTAAATTTTAAATCTGTTGTTGAATTTAAGGAATTTGTCATTGTAGTTGATGTCATAGGTGTGGTTGTAGTAGAAGTAGTAGTTGTAGTGGTAGTTCCAGTAGTTGTTGTTTTTGTTGTTATTTTATCAGTCGAAATTGTTGATGGGGTTGAATTTGGTGCAGAAGTTGATGTCGATGTACTCGTTGGATTTTCCACAGGGTTAATTTGAAATTTAACTCGTTCTTCCAATTTGAAAAATTTATTATCCACCTTGAGTTTCACGTCGTTTAGAGATCGGCTCGTAAATCCTCTTCTCTCTGGCTCCTCATCAAGGATGCTGGGATATCGCGGATCATTCAATTCCCAATCGTCATAGTCGAAGCGCCTTTAAATGATTAAAAATAATTGAATAATTAACTAATTATTTGAATCGTAAATTTTATATTCATTACAAATTTTTTCTTCCTGCAAAATATTACCTGGATTTTTCCGGATATCTTTGATAGTTGTATTCAATTTCAATTTTAATGTCATTCTTCTCGAGTTCTGATTTCAAAATATTAATGTGTCTTTCATCTCCATACATTCTTCTCATCAGGCCTTGATTTTCCTTGACGAATCTTCGAACTGCGTGCCTGTAGAGAATAAAATATTCGTCAATTAGATTTTATTATTACTTATTATTTAATTTGAAATGAAACAAAAATTATAATATAAAGAAATATTTCAAAAATTTCACTTTGTATTATCAAGAGAAAATTTTTTTTAGGAGATTTAGAAGTAAAATTGAAAATTTTTTTCGGGAGAATTTTGTAAAAATTTGATAATTCTAACCATGGATAAGTGTTGCCAGCGACTGTGCACCAATTTTGTTGACCAAAGTCGCAGGGAAGATTTTCAAATAATACCCGAGCATCACGAGAATATGGTTTACTGCATGCTGATGATGCATCGTATCCGAAAGTACTTGGACCACCTCCTCCGAATCCCTGACATCTCGCTAAATGCAGTCTGACTACCTGAAATCAAATTATTTTTATCTCTTTTAGTTTGCTTTCAACTTTCTACTTCTTTTATATTATTCACTTCATGTACTTTCTTCTGCTTGTTATTAAAACCGCAAGCGATAATCCCCTTCCCTCCCCCACTGCAAAAAAAAAGAAAAAGTGTATAGAATTTCGATTTGAAAGCTCTTTGGTCAATCTAGTATTTTTCTTTCCTTAATTTAATGATGTAAATGCAATTTTTCAGAAAGACAGATTATATCCTAAAAATAGAAATTTTAGTAAGAAAGAAATTTGTTACTGAATTTTTAAAGAAATTCTATTTAATTTTCGGAAAAAAAAAGTTGAACATGCATTTCTGCATACTGCAAGATATTGAAATACCGTTATACTCGTTTCTTGAATCGTGTTGATAAGGTTGATTTTCAATTAATTTTGCCACGTGGAAATATAAATATTTCAATAAAAATTATTATTTACTTTTCCTTTGCGAAAAAAAACAAATTCCATCAAATAATTTTTGACGTAAAATTAAATTAATTTTTAAAAATCCATCAGATAATGAAAATGTCAAATTTTAATTTAACGTCAAAAATTATTTCATGGAATTTTTTTATTTATAATTAATACTGTTTAATAATTGAATCTGTTTTGATTGTCAATTTAATACAGTTGTCCGATAAATAATTTTTTTGAAATTAATCTTAAGGTAATTCATTTGTGACAGTCTATGATGAAAGTTAATAGGAAAAAGTAATTTAATTTTTATTTGTTATTTTATTAATTTCGTACTAAATAAATTAATTTAAATTAATTGTTGTAGTAATTAAAAGATTTATTATTTTTTTCAACTTTACAGTATACAAAGTTTTATATTTTTATAATAATAATCCCTTGACAATTATATTTTATATTAATCAATAATGTAATAATAAATTTTAAATACTGTCGCAGAACTTTCTTAGTTACTGAAATTTCCATTTCATAGAATTCGAGTTATTGTATAATAAATAAGTATAAATTAATTTAACATTTCTTTTTTGAAAGTAATTTTGTAATTTCTGAATATCGATCCAAGTTCGATTTATTGATTTTGTCGAATTTTTCAGGAAGCTTGTCACTTCACATGGTATAATCACTTGATAACGCACAAGAAGAGGACCTTCCACTATCAAAAAAAAAAAAAAGAGATCGAATTCATCGACTCACCAAAAGAGTCAATAATACGAGAACTCTCATATCTTCCGGCAATTCCGAGACTGAGGGAAATCGGATTGTTTTTCTATTGGAGTTTCTATTGAAACTGATGATCACTAGCGGCACAACTTATTTGGCTCTATAAATTTTTTTTTTTATTCTCTTTTGTTATTACACCGGAAATGAAAAGTTGCTAGCGAGGGTGCAACTTGAGAATTGATGCAGCCACATGACAAGCAGCACCTTCACGAGCCAGGCCGCTTTCATTACTGCCTCTGCCTATAATCGTTGAGTTTATAGCCATCAGAGGAAGTTCCTCAAGAGGAAAAAGTGTACCCCGATCGTCGAACCTCTGAAATAAGTCTGACCACACGTTTTGCTCGGATCGTAGCCAAGCGATCGTGAGAAAGAGATGGAAACCTGCTGATGAGGAAAAAAAAAGGAAATGAAAGGCCACCCGAGAGAGAGAAAGAGAGATGTGAGGAAAAAAGAGCTCACACATACATACATACATTGGACATCATACAAGAGAGTTCAATCACGAGGAAGAAGAAAAGAGAGAGAGCTTCCACGAGAGTAGGTCACAAGGTGGTACCGTTATAGCGTTAGCCATTGATGTGTGTCACGAGGCCCCCGTTCGCGTATTCACCAGAAAAAAAAAATCCCATGTGCGTCGTATTCTAGAAGCCACGGTACGTTCATTAGAACTTTTTAATCTGATTTGACTTGGAAATGATATTTTCCCATTGAAGGAAACCTCCAATTTAACGATAAAGGGAATTTTTCGATTTTCTTTCAAAATTACCAATTTTTCCCAAAAAAATGCTTTTATTTTTTTTTTAAACTACAAGTTTTTGTTTCAAATTTGTTTTTCTTTTGGGAAATTATTGTTTAATTGATGTTGGAAATAATTTCTTGAATTTACACTTTCTATTTCTTAATTTAATTTGAGAGTGGGGAATCTTTAACATGAAAATAGAAAATTTATCACAAATTGTTTCGTTGAATGGAAAATACTTTCCGCTAATCAAATAAGTTAAGAGATAATTTTCAAAAAGATTTTTTATTTAATCTAGAAAGCTTCTAATTATTTTCTAGTCTATTTTACAAATAATGAAGTATTAATTTCTGTTTTTTCTTTTTTCAGGTCGAGATTCAGGTAAAATTTTCATATATTCTTTATTTTATTATAATTTTAACTTAATTTTATAATAAAAAAATAATAATAATATTATTATTATTATTATTAAAGTAATTATTTGTTTGACACAAATACTTTGTCGACTATGAATTTTAATTTACGATTCATAAAATGATGAATAACAAAATATATAAATGCATTAAATAATTATTGAATGCATTTTTTTTAATTTTCTAAAACTAAAACGATGTTAAATATTTCGTGGAATTATTTAATTATAACTTTCAGTGACATTGTGCAGGTTGTAACCTACTATGTAAGTTGAAAGAATAATGATATGCAAATTAGCAGTGACAGTAATGTCACTTTCTTATTGACTCACCGATATTCATTGCCGTAAAATTTATGATCGACATTTAATTCACTAAACTATTGGAATTTAAGAATTTTTTTTTTACTTATATAAATTAAATTTTACTAGATGTTAAATTATTATTACTAAAAAAATTTTGAACACCAAATTTATTTAAATATTTTTTTAAATATTATATTTTCGTATATTTCTACAAAAAAACAATTAAATAAATAAAAAATATCAAAGAAAAGAAAATTAAATGCAATATAATAATAATAATAATAATAATAATAATAATAATAATATAGCAGTATTGTTAACAAAATTCAAAATACCAAATTTAAAAATTCGCGCCATTAACTTCAAAAACTACAGTAGAGCCACCAAACGAGTTTCAATGCAAGTTAATACTGAAGCTGAACTGTATCGTTTGACGTTGTTTTGATATTTTGTCGTAGAAATAAACAATAAAAATAATGATAAATACATAATTCGTAAGTATTGTAACATATTTTATAGATAACAGTAAACAAATGTGTTACGAAAAGTTTATATGCAAAACAAATCTATTTTTTGAAGAGAAAATTTTAGGTCGCGTTTATTGCAGTGTAACATAACCTCAAAATATATATCTTTCTTTACAGGAGTTATTTAAAAAAAAAATAAATAAAAACAATGACTGACATCGATAAAATAATATTAAGTTATCATGACTGTTTACTTCGTAAATCTGATGTGGACCTATTGTCAGAGCCAAATTGGATAAATGACGCTCTTATTGGATTTTACTTGGAATATTTGGGCAAAACACTCAAGTTACCAAATTTTGCGAAAATTTTATATTCAAGTCCCGAATTAACACAATTATTAAAAATGACCGATTCCTCAGAGGTAACGTTTTTTCTTGATCCACTCAATGCTTCGCAGAAGAATTTTATATTCTTCCCATTAAATAATTGTGAACGACGAAATTCAGCGGGAGGTTCTCATTGGAGTTTGTTAGTGTTTTCAAAAACGGAAAGTTCATATTTTCACTTTGATTCATTGAGCAAATCAAATGAGAATATTGCTCGAAATTTTATTAGGAATCTCGATAAATATTTGATTGGTGATAAAGGAACTTTTGTTGAAGTTAATTGTCCACAACAAGAAAATTGTTACGATTGTGGAATATTCGTGATGTGTATTACTGACATTCTCACGGAATACGTAACAAAACATTCAAAAGTAAAGGGTTGTGATTTAGAGAGTGTTAAAAGACTTGTCTCACAAAAACGAAAAAGTTTGACAGAATTAATAAATAGTCTCAAGACATAATTTAAAAAATGATGATAAAATATAATTAATTATTTAACAACAACAAAAAGACTTCTGTAATTTGCTCGAGTTTCACGTATTGAAAATTAGCATTTTAGTAAGTTTGACAATTTTTTAATAAAATTCGTACTTTTTAAAAATTGAAATCTTATTTAGTAATTAATTGTTTTAGAACATTTTGTAATTATTATCATTTTTTTTTAGGTAAATTATACTTGAGAATGGAATGGATATCGATCGAGTATTTCAAGATGTCTTGATTAAAAAGTGCAGCTATTCATCGCTAGAGGGAAATAGTTGTTTTCGGAGGATAATAGTGACATCTAATTTGAACACATAGTATAATTTTACATTCAAAGCTACCAGCTGACTTCGTAAAATAATCAGTCGTTTTTTCATGATTGGACCAGATTTTTCCCGATTTGTAAAGTTTGTGTTTATAATCAAGTTCCTGGGTTGAGACTCCAAGAGGGGAAAATGGTTTGACTCCACATCTACGAATGGTGAGTCTTGAATTTTGTATTTTTTCATATATTGTGTGGCGAAAATATTTTAACAATGAAGCAATACAGTTTTTCAACAATTCTTATTTAATATTTTACGTAAGCTACGTGGCATGTATTTTGACAGTGACAGTTGCAAATTTTAATTAAAAAAAAAAAACGTCACGAGCCTCACTTATGTCACACACACACATCGATTATTTTGAAATATTTATAATAAATTGTCCCCTCCCTTCTCTCTCTCTCCCCACCGAAAAATTACTAAAGGACCGCAAAAAAGGGCCCACAATTTTTGTTTTCAATTTTTGGTTTCCCACAAAAATTGCCGCACTTCTGTGAGAAACGGTATATATATATATGTATTCGAAAGAGAAGATGAATTCTCAGGTTCGTTGATGATTATTTCTGATGTTGGAAAAAAAGGGCCTGATTTGTTACGCCCTTTGGGTATTATTTCCCTTCTTTTTTTTCCTCTTTTTACCATTCCTTCTTCTTTCGCCACGGCCTCGTGACGTCAAACTTTTTGGAGCTTCCGCTTTCTTACAAACTGGTTTCTCTCTCTCTCTCTCATTACCCCATGGGTCCGGTGAGGCCCCAAACGAAAATCTGGGACCTTAATTTATCCCACTCGAGCACCTGCTGCGTTTGCGTGCCCTCGACATTA
>JUFY01029241.1:0-29822 GCA_001855655.1 Leptopilina clavipes | reverse complement strand
AATATTTTTGATGTTAAAATTAATTAGAGATTCTTCTTGAAATTAAAATAAAAACAAATTAATCTGGAAGATGATTTAATTCTCAATTAAACCATTTTTTACTCTAATTAATTATATTTTAACTGTATATCTCCTCAGAATTTAAATTGAAACTTAGAATTTATTTAGTAATTTAATCTTTAATGTGATCGCAAAATTTCATTTTCTAAATTCGCTGACTAATTTTCAATTATTTTCCTAATTTGGAAAGTATTTGGAATATTTTTTCAGTGATGAATTTTCATTTCTGCTTTTATTGTGACATTGAACTTTTTAGTTTTCAACAATGGTTGTCTCAATTTTTTGTTAGTTTCGAAATCAATGGTAATTTATATAATTATAATAATAAATATAGATTTTGTCCAATTAGAAATATCCGTTCTTCAGAATTAGAAATCGAAAAAATTCAACATTTCGAGTAGTTTTTTTTTTTTTTTTAATAGCATGTATTGTTCTAATCTCAATATTTATTCGTTTCATCGCATAAAACGCTTTCTACTGATGCTTTAAAAAAAAAGTGCATGATAATTAGCTTTGGTGGTTTTTTTTGCCTTTGGTGTTGTTTCACATGTGTATATAGAATGTAAAAAAGCACCTTTGTAAAGAAACAGCCTCTTCATTTCCTTGGTTGTGTTGTTTCCTTGGTTTTGGCTTTTTTCATGGTGAATGCATTTTGGAATTTTATTGATTGAATGATAATTCATATAGAAAATGGGATAAATATTAATGAAGAAATTTTTTGTCTCAGGCGATGTATCGCCGAATTGTGGAGTCCAGGAATACACAAGCGGTCCTCGATCCAGAGATTACGTTACAATTTTTAAAATCAGCTATTTATTATTTTCTCACCGATAAGGAAAATCATCAGGGTCATTTAAATGCGATCGAGAGTATTCTTGGTTTCAGTGAAAATGAGAAATCAAATATTGATAAGATTTATCGCTCGGTTAGAAAGTAGTATAAATATTCTTCCTGCCCGTCAAACACTGAGGGGAAAATATTACTCCTAGAAATGGATTCTTGATTCTAAATTTATAATTCTTGATTGTATTTGTACTTTCTTAATTCGAATTTTTCTATTTTTTATTTCTGATTAGAAGTTGTTTCTGGGATTTTTTTGTTTGAATATCTTGAATTTGTTTCTCTCAGTGTAAATTTTTTTTTCCTCTTTATCGTCGTTGTGAGCAATATTCGGTGCTGAGTTCTTTTTTTTTGCAATGAACATTTTCTACTTTTATTTATTATTTTTCTACCGATAATCGATCCAGAAACTGTGATATGAAAATAATTTTTATCATTAATTCTTTTAGTTTTATTTGTGGATTTTTTTGGTTTCGATTTAATTGGTTTTTTCTCATACCTAGAAATTTGAATTTGAAATAAAATAATAATGTTGATTTATTATTTCAATAAAATAAAAATATATTTGTCTCAGATCTTTAAAGAACAAGAATAATAAAAATGTTATTTTGGTATAAAGAAAATTTTTATTTGAACCAAATGAATGTTTATTTAGATCTAAGACAAATATACTTTTTTTCTAGATGAAAATTTGTTCAAAGTTGACGCATTGATAAATAATTTCTTAGATTTTATGCTAATTAAATATTTTATTAAAATATTAAGTTTAATAATTGATTAAATATTCAATTATTTAATAAACATTATAAATTTAATAAATATTGATGGAATATTTAATTATTGTGAATAGTATATTTTTGGTTTACTTGATTTATATTTATACTTTTTTCTTTTTTTTTTTTGTTTGATTAAATCATTATTTAATTATTTATATAACGAAAAAAGTGAAACTAAGCACTGAAGGGCGCAAAATTGGCTCTATTTAATAGTTGACAATTTGAATAAGTATTTTTTTTTTGTCATACGTTTATGTTTTGAATGTAATTTTCATAGTATCGTTAACCAGAAGAGAAATTTCATACAAAATGATCGAAATCAATCTTTTGATTCAATTAAGACGATCCTTGTATATATGAAATGAACGAAAATCATTTTTTGTAAAAGGTTCTTCCTAATAGTTACAAAGGTGATAAAACATTTATTAAAATTTGTTACGATTTAGAGAAAAGAGGAAAATTGAAATTTTAATTCTTTAATTTTAAATTTGTCGAAACTTAAAAAAGAAAGATTCAATTAGATCTTTCGTTTAATAGTAATTATAAATACTTATTTAATTTAAATTTTAAAAAGTAATTCAATTTTCATTGAATATCATAAAGATTTTTTTCTCTCTCTATCGTAACTCGTATTTAAAATACAAATTTTTTAATTAAATCATTAAGGCCCATGAGTAAATAATTATCGATATGGAAAAAATCGACAAGGAAAATAAATTTCCTGACAATGATTAAAAAATGATACGAGTTAAAAAAATTATTACTAATAACAATATCAGTATTTTTTATCTGTCTCTAAGTCGTGGGCTTTAAATTTATTTAAAAATATATTGAAAGTCATTCATTAAAGAGAAATATATATATATATATATAAAAAGTTTTTGAACTTTCTGCAAATTTATATGTGTGTGATGATAAAATTTAATAATTAGGGATTGGAAAGTTTGCCTTTCTTCGAATTGAATAAATGAACGCGTCAGACTTATCATTTATTAATAGGTATAGTTCATAATTAATAATAATAATAATAATAACAATAATAATAATAATAATAGTAATAATTAAAAGATTGTCTATATCAAAATCTCGCAAGACATCCAGATGGGATTTGTGGAGACTGAAAGGAAAAATCTTGCCTTTTAAATAAAAATTTAGATAGAAATTGGTGAAAAGCGATTTCTGGCAAATGCAATGAAACATCGCTAGAATGTATATTTTAAAAATCTTTCGTTTTTCGTTTGTTACGAATTTTTCTGAAAAGTTTCCCTTTCTACGTTCCTTAAAAATTACAAAGAATGTCTGTAAATTATTAAGAAGAAGAAGAAGAAGGAAAAATAATTTTTCTTACATTCTTAATTCAATTAAATTCGTTTTATCCAGATATATAGTTTTTAAACATATACATAGTTTTTAAAAGTTAAGAAAAATGTTATTATATCAACAAGAAAAAATAATTCGACATTCAAAAAATCAGTTAAAAGTAAAAAAAAATTATATATGTATGTAATAAATAAGAAAAGAAAATTTAAAAAAATTATTAAAATTTCACGTTCAAATATGTTTGGAGATAAAATCTAAAAAAAAATTCAATCAATTGAATATGAGAGAGAAATAATTGAAGAAAGAATTAAATTACTTTTTGATAATTTACACATGCTTTGCATTTTAAATATTTTGCTGCTCAGAATAAATGCGGAACGTGTTAAAATTGAACCAAAGAAAAAAACATTCCACCGAATTGACAAAAACCGTTATGGAATAATTACATAATATAGTCTATTTTACGAAACTTGTAAATGTTGTAGATAGCATCTTTTTAGAAGAATTTTTCGAACTCTTCTCCAAATCAAATAAAATTAAAATCATATATTTGATTATTGCAAATTTTATTTGAATGAAGAAAAAAAAACGAACAAGAAGCGAGTATTCAATATTTTTATCTGCTTTAATTGAAAAAAAGTGATTTGAGAATTCGAAAGATGGGCTTTTTATATTTAAATTTCAAATGAAATAAATATAAAGAAAAAAGAATAAATATAAATAAATAATATAACATAAAGGTTGTGTAAATTTCGAAAAGAAATTATTGTACATTCTTCATAGACGATAATTATTTTTGATTTTTCACAAATAAAATCCAAGTGAATTTATGTTTATATTATGTAAATTCTCTGAGAATAAAGAAAAGATTGACGAAAACTTTCTTTTTTTTTATTTCATTTCATTAAAGGTGGAATTTAATTTAATTACATAATTTATTATTTTTATTGATTTTAATTTGTTCTACGACCGAAGAAATGTTTTCTTTGATCGAGAAATAAAATACCCCAATTACTTTATTTTCCGTTAACAAATATATTCATTTTAAACGCAATAGTACGAAAAATTTCAATTTGCACATTCGCGACTATCTTTAAATTTTATTTCAATCCTTAATTTCTGGCTTCAAAAAAAAAAAATATGATTTATCAAAAAATTTAATTAAGTTATATTTTTAAATAGTGATAAGGGAGTAATCGTAAAAAGACGAAGAAATATAAGTTTTTTAATCATAGTTATTATTATCGTTAATATCCATATAATTATCAATAGCTACAGTAAAACACAAAACAAAAATGTGATATCTGTACATTTTCCTTATGCGAATAACATAATCTTTTTTTTCTATACCAGTAGCCTAGAATAGGAAGAAACTAAATCATAATATTCACAGATATTTTACACGATAGGTTTTTTTTTTGACGCGGCTGACGTGTATATTGTGCTCTCGATACTTTAATACCTAAATCAAACATCCGCAAGGAAAAAAAAAATATATATATATATATTTGTATATATATTATAGAAACAAAGACTTTCGTTCGCAATTAAATATAAATTGAAAAAATTTTGCACGATATACACGAAGCATGCGCCATATATATATATTTATATATATACTTAACTTGTAACTGTAATATATGTTTTTTTTTTTTCATTATCTCGCTCGCTCATATTTTTGTTTACTCCTATAACTGTACATATGCACAACGCATCTTTTACACTGTACATGCACACGCTCAACGAGTATCTGCGCTGCCTTAAATTATCAAATTTTACGTCAAAGAAATGAAGAGAGCGTTGTAAATTTTACAAACAAAAAAAAATTTTTTATTTTTTGCAACAATTTCTTTTTCATATTTTATATAAACTTGGAAATGATTTTTCATTTTTTTTGTTTTTTTTTTTTTGTTTCAAAATGATATATATATATATAATATACCTTCACAGGATAATCGCAAACAAAGACTTCGCCTACAGTAAAATCACAGTCAAAATAAAAGAAGATATACATTTCTTTTTTTTTTTTTTTAAATCATCCCGGGTTTATATTTAAAAAAAAATCGGGAATAATTTTTCACAACTAAAAAGAAAAAAAAGAAAAAAAAAACATTATGCAAAAATTTGGTCTTCGATTGCGAGTATCAAATTTCGGAGTTTCAAAAACAAAACGCTCTCTTTATTTCTAAAATGATTTTTTTTTATGTTTAATATATACTTTTTTTTTAAATCTTTACATTATAGGTTACTCACTAGAGGCGAGCGCGCTCTATGCGCGTCAGCGAATATTTTTTTTTTTGTTTATTTCTGTAAATAACTCATAACTTATCATTTTACTCGTAATCTTTTTTTCTTACGTTTTTTTTTGTGTGATATAATTGTAAATTTTCTTGTCTATACACATAAGCGCATTATTACCTTGGACACGATTCTAAAGTCTATAATGCGCCGGGCGATTTGCGAACGACGCGGGAATTCCGTAGAATTAATGGGATGGAAGTTTTTTTTTTTTTTATTTTTATTTATTTTTTTTTTTATTATTCGAGGAGCGGCGTCAACGTTCAATGAGATCAGTCGAACCCTTTGGTACGACAGCTTTTAAGCCCTCGTTCTTCTTTTTTTTTTATTTTTACCTCCTTTTACAACAAATTTGTGTGAAAGGAGGGAATTTTTTTCTCCTGTCTCTCGTATTTTCAACGCTCAAATACGTTTTCTAACTAGCCTGTGTAACAACGTTAATGATAATTAATAGCAGCGGTAGTAGTAGTAGTAGTAGGTTCGATAGTAGTAGTAGTAGTAGTAGTATAGTAATAGCATAGAATAGTAACGTATTATGTCGGTAGAAGTAGTAATAATAATAATTAATAGATAATTATAATCGTATCAATAATATTTGATAATAAAGAATCGAGTCATAATTAATATTACAAATCTTCCGATAATGTACATAGCGCTAGAATAATATGTTACATCCTGCTATGGGAATTTTTTTTATGATACACTAGGGATAAAGCTACATAAGTAGTAGTCCTCGATATTCTCCCGTTTTATTTTCCCTTCTCTAGGTTTCAAATTTCACAGAAAAAAAAAAAAAAATAATAATATTATCGAGAACGGAAAATTTTTTCCATTTCAAGAAAAAGAGAATTTTTGAAAAATATTTTAAAATATAGGTAACAAAAATTTTTTTCCATAAAAAACAGAATTTAAAGAACAATTATTTTTTCTTCCTTAAAACAAGGGGAAATTTTTCTATTCTTCAAAATTTAGGAACACAGCAAACAAAGACTGATTAAAGAACAAAAAATTATTTTCTTTTTAAATTAAAAAAAAAAAATCTAAATAACTTAAATATTTTGAGAAACAATACTTTTGTGAAATATTTTTCTGAAAGAATTTTCGAAAATGAAAAGAAAAATTCTCTTTTTCTCACGAAAAAAAATTTTCCATAACAGAAAAATTCTCGAGTTAATTTTTTTTCAACCCTACTAAGAGGTATCGTTTTTTTAATTTTTTTTTTTTCAATTACTTTCTAACTCTCAACAAGAGCTGCAACGGCGTCGGCGACTATCGATACAGTAATATAATACATAGCTATTTATATAGAGTAATATTATACAAAAACACATCACATATCGCGCGGACCAGAATCGGTCTTCCTTATGTTTTTATGCAGATACATATCGTTAAATAATTAAAATCACAGTAGTTATGCCTTTGCCGGCTCGCTTAAATTGGTACAGTTTTAACGACTATTCCTTAACGTGTATAGCTCGTATATAGAGGGTAGAATGGTTTTTTTTCCAAATTCTTTTGTTTTTTTTTTGTCATTATTTTTGTTTTTAATGATTCAACTAGGTTCGATTTTTGAGACGCATCTTTCTCTCTTTCTCTCGCCACGACATTTTTTTTTATAAAAGAAAAAATTGAAGTAAAACTTGTAGTTTCTTTTTCAATAGTTTTTTTTTAAGAATTTAGAGAAATGAGTAAGAATTAAAAGCGGTTTCTATCGAAAATTAAAAGTATTCCTTGTTAAATGTTAAATAATAAAAAGTAGATTAAATTTCTTAATTAAAAACAATATTTTTATAATTCTTTTCTGTATTAACAAAGTAATAAAAATATAAAAACATGTCATTAAAGTGTATTTTAAATTAAAAATGTTTTTTTTTTAATTTAAAACATTTAACTACTTTAGATTTAAAACAAAAAATAAATTATAAATTCGGAATTTAAATGATAAAAATTTTTTCGAGTTTTTAATTTCCGATATGGACAATATATGATCTTAATTCCTACTCATTTTTGAAGATGGTCAACATTCTTTTAACAAGCGAGGGGACACGCGAAAGGTGAGAATTTCGCTAAACTCTTCGCGATTTTTTTTTCTTGAATCTTAGAAGTGACGTGTATTACTGACCTTTTTATTTTCAATCAGTAAGTTATCCGCTTGATTGTCAGGTTGCAACGGAGAAGAGATTGTATCTCTATCGGGCATTGGTTTTGTCCGGTATATAGATTTTTTTTTCTTTTTGCTCGCTTTCGACACTTCCAGGCTTCATGCCACACAGTATGTGAAGCGTCTTTTTGCGCGAGTAAAAAATAAAGAAGGAAAAACAGAGTTTTTACGATTAAAATCCAGATAATTGTGACTCGGTCTCAGGCTGTGGCGATCACAATGAATAAGTGAGCGATTTCTGCCACACGATGAAGGAGATCCGGAGCAATTCGAGCGAGATTTTCATTTGCAAAGTCACATGATGGAAATATGTGTATTACATTGGTAACCTAGAAAGTGAACAAAAATATGCACAATTTGTTTTAACAAATTAAATTAAATAATTAACTAAATTAAATTCTACCCTGAAATTTGTATTATTATTGATTTGTATTTGTCATACTTCTTAATATAATTTTCTTTTTTAATTTTCTCTTTAGAATTCCTAGAGACTTCATTTTTAATATAATTTTTTCATAATTCCCTTTTTTTAATAGGAAAAGGAAAGTTTAGTGGAAGAACATACCTGTTGTGAACCGGGTACGGCAATGTTGACAATACCGGCGGCCTGTTTTGTTTGGAGATATGTTATAAATGCACTTTGAAGATTTTCGCTCTGCTGTATCACGTCCAAGTGATCACGTCCACAGGGAAGTGCCATCAATATGCAATGCTCATTATCGGTCTGAAAAGGGAAATTGAAAAGGTAAGATTTTGACTAATAGAATATAGTTTAATTCTTAATTTAGTTTTTAATCCAAAAATAATTTCATCAACGAACAAGGAATATTGAAATTAAAAATTAAAAGTAAATACCTGCATCTTCCTGACAACGGCCTCAACTTGCGCCTGCTCAAGCCGCATGCGTTGAGCAATTCTCAATTGCGGTGTTGATCCATCACTATTGCATGAGGGTAACACTTCCCTGGCGACATTTGGATTACCAAAGACAAAATGCATTTGCACTGCGGCTTGATCGCTCTTGAGAGCGAGTAATCCCTGCCACATGACCGGATAACGTTGAAGAAGCATTGGTAGAGAGTCAGTTTGCGGTGGTACTTGAACTGCATGAGGTGGCGTTGCCACTTGTAATTTTCTACTTCGATCAGGCGTGATTGCTCGTTCAGTGGGCGCTTCACTTCCAGCCATTGGATATTGCGATTGAATGTGAACTGGCGGCGGATCATAATAGCCACGTTGAACGGTACTTCCGGTATTATATTGCGGTGGTGGTGGTGGAAGACGAGCATTTTGATGATGCAAGTAAACAGGTGCAATTTGAGGACTGTCAGTTGTTCTCTCCTGTGGTGTTCTCGTGCTACGTCTATATTCCAAAGGTGGACTACGATTCTCATCGCCACTAGTTTCCAATTTTTGATCAAGCGGCAAGTGAGGCGATCTTGTGCCTGGAACGTGATAAGCAATTCGTGGTGCCGTCAGAGCCTCTTGTTGTGCACGTAAATATTGATATTGATAGGGATGAATATAATGTGATGGTAATTCCGCTGCTCTTGACAAATTCCCATAGGGATTGACGACATCGCCCTGGAAAAAAAAATTGAAACCTTGAATTTTTCATTCTTAATTTAGAGAGAGAGAATGGAAAAATATTTTCATAGAAGGAAAGAAATCGTTAGAGAGATGGAAATAAATGCGAAGACGCGGTTTTAGTAAAAGTTTGGCTTGTAAGTACCTGAGAAGCGTTAGCGTGATGATAGGCAGGGGGCAATGGAGGACTTTGGGAGCGATGAGGGGGAACCAGTCCATACTGTCCCCCTGTTGGTGGAGCTGCACTTCCATGCTAACCAAAACCAAGTAATGTTAGATTTAAAAGAAATTTTAATTTTTTTTTTTGCAATAAAACATGAAAATTAATTTCTGTTTAGAATTCCCGTGATTTTAATTAAATTGTTGATATGAGAAATTAAATGAAACTTTGAATTTCGTTTCGTAACGAAATTATTTTTGAATTCGGTTTCCCTGAATTATTATTATTTTTTATTTAAGTATTGAAACTTTCTAGGGCTAATAAGCCCTTAAAATGAAATTTAAAATTACATTCAAATTACATTTACAATTAAATACACTTTTTAAATTAATTTTTCAAAAAAATTTAATCGCCCGGAAGGTGAATAGTAATTAGAGGAAAGCGAGTGGCATGCTTAGGGAAAAAATTTTCAATTTTGCTTACCAATGACGCCTCGTAAGCGGAAATGGGAACACCTCGAGGTTGAGGACCTGGAGAAGCCATAATACAGCCAGACATTGAAATTTCCACTTTTGGAGGTTCCATTGTTCCTGGCACCTGTAATAATTTGAATAGAAAAAAAATTAATTCATCACAATTTTCAAAATTTTTGCAAGAAAATTGAAAATTCAATTGAATTCAGTTTTCAATGTTGAAATAAAAAATTTAACGTTAGTGTTTAAATTTAATGAAGAAATTGGAAAAATCTGTCTTACCTGTGCTTTGGTAGGCGCGGATCGTGAACAAGTGCCACCAGTAACGACAGGTTGTGATGGTCCAATGACATGCGATTGAGCGGGAGGACTCGCGACAGTGCCAGACATCACTGGCGGAACGACAGCTTGTAATAAATGTGCTTTAGGATTGATTGGATGCAATTGTCCATTGATGGCCTTCAAAGTTGTGGGTTGTGGGATGCCTTGATGAATTCTTTGCGCTGGTGCCGCGGCTAACGTACCTGGCAATTTGTGCTCAAGATTATTAATCACCGCTGGTGTTTGTTTAGCAGCTTGAAGTAAATGTTGTTTTGGATTTGTCGGAACGGCATTATTCAACACCGGCGATTTTGCTGGAGCTTGTTGTTGTTGTTGTTTACCATTCGCCGATTGTACATGCTTCCCAAGGGGACTTAAATTCGGTGACGAGACACGATTACAAGGTATTTGCAAATGAAGACCCTGAACTGCCTGACTGGATGGTTTAACTAAATTCTGAACAATTGCCTGACTAGGTATATTGGGAACAGATGTTTTTGTAACGACAATTGGTTGCTGAAGTGATTGCACAGCATTGAGAACGTGTGCTTTTAAACTCTGTGGTTTCGCTTGTGATGAACAATTAATTGGAGCTTGAGTCGTGACGGCAGTTGGTGATGAGATCACTGAAGTTGAGACAATTACTGGTGGAACGATTGGTGAAACTGTGACTTTTGTTTTTTCCGATTCATCTTCCTTTTTCACGACGACATTCTCGAAATTTGTTTTATTGATGACAACGCAACTGAGCTTTGAATTTTGACCCGTCGCAACGGGAATGTATTGTCCCTCTTCGGATTCTCGCATTGGAATCAGCATTCCCGTGACTGGATCGATTAGAGTCATGGGCTCCAGTGAGGCTGGTTTTCTTGGTAGTGTTGTTATTATTGGTTTTTCCTCGATTTTCACTTTTTCCTCGACTTTTTCCGGTTCTTTTTCAACTTCTTCCTTGATTTTCTCTTCAGTGTCATCATTGTTCTCGGATGTTCTTCGAGGACCCTTTCGACCACCACGGGTTGATTTTTTCGGCTCGACAGGTGGAAGTATTTGGCCCTTTGGCGAACTGTTGTGCCTGGTGCTTCTTCTTGTTGCGGGAACGCCTTTGTTTGATGAACCTCGAATGACGTCTTCGATGATTTCATCGATTGTCGTACGACTAACATCCTTTTCGGCAAGTCGTCTCGATTTGCGGGTGTTGACTGCTGGTGAGACGAATTCCTCGGCTGGTACTTCTTTCACGGCCGCGACTGGAATTAATGGTTGAGCATTCGGTCCGGTTGCATTTGGACCTGGTGATTTGATGGTGAGGATTAATCTTGGACGACCCGCGTTATCCTCTTCACTGTCGTCGTGAAATTCATAGACATCAGTGGGTTTATTCTTCTCCGCGTGTTTACCACCTCGGGCTGTTCTTCCACCTCGTTTGGAAGCAACTGTCTTTGCTCCTCGACGAGTTGTGACTCCACCGCGTCCTCTTCGTGATTTTGATCTTCCGCGTCTGGATTTTGTCTCAATTTCACAGGTCTCGACTCCCTCGTCCTGATCATCATTGGAGAAACTCTTCTTGCTGTCGCCTTCGATGGATTCTGAATCGAGCCAAGAATCAGCTTCACTCTTACTGGTATCGTGGGAATCGTGATTTTCCGTCTCTTCATCCACGTCATTATCTTCACCGTCACAGAGTGCGTCGACTTTCTTTATTACACTCTCGATGTTGACTTCCTTGGCTGACCAGTAATCACTATCTTCTTTACTATCGGTTTGATCTTCCTTGGCAATGTCCAGAGCAAGCGGATCAGTAGTTGGCTCATCTTCAATTTCTTGTTTTGGCTCCTTAGGAATGACTGTTTCTTTCTCCTTCTCTTGATCCTTTGATATGTCGACATCCTTCTTCTCAATCTTAATTTCGGGTTCTTTCTTTACTTCCTCATCTTCTTTCTCTTCCTTGATCTTCAGTTCCTTTTCCTCTTTCACTTTAGCAGTTTCCTCATTAGCTTTCGCTAGATTCTCCTTATCTTCAATTGATTGGATCGATTGAACCGGTGGCGTCAATAACATCGGTTGACTTTCCTCCGAATCAGTTCTCTCCTCGAGGATCTTCTCCGAAATCTCCTTGATTTCCTTAATTTCTTTGAATTCAGGGAAATCGATCATATCCTTGATATCTTTTACCGATGGTGTCACCACTTTCGATACAATTGTCTGTTGCACCACATTTGATTTCGCCAATAATGCAGGTGGAGCAATTTGTTTCTGAACATCGCGGAATTCAATTGGGAAATTTTCCGTTGATCTGAATTTTTCCTCAACTTTGAATTTTGGATCAGTGAATTTCTGAGGAATTTGTTTCTGAATCTCGCGGAATTCAATTGGGAAATTTTCCGTTGATCTGAATTTCTCCTCAACTTTGAATTTTGGATCAGTGAATTTTTGATTGAATGCAGGAGGAGCAATTTGTTTCTGTACATCGCGGAATTCAATTGGGAAATTTTCTGTTGGTCGGAATTTCTCTTCAATTTTGAATTTTGGATCAGTGAATTTCTGATTGAATCTTGACTCGTTCAGTTTATGATCAACAATTGGAACGACGGTCTTGATTAATGGTTGATTGGATGATGGAACAGTGGACGTTCCTAATGGATGAATCTTATGATGACCGTGAGCAACAATCACTGGACTCGGTGTGGACACTCGAGTCAAGAGTTGAAGATTAAGTTCCTGTTTCTGTCTAGGTGATTGTAAATTACTGTCAAGGTGTTTCTGACTGAGTAAATTACTCTCGAGATGTTTCTGGACGATCAAATTAGTATCGAGATGCTTCTGTGACAGGAGACCAGTGTCTAGATGTTTCTGATTCAAGAGACCACTGTCAAGTTGTTGCTTCTGTCTCGGCGAGAGGATGATTGTGTCGAGAGTGTTGGCCGGTTTGCCGAAGATCGGACTGGACGTGCTGGCGTTGATTTCGATTTTGGCCGTCTCTGGAATGTAAGTCGGCGGTTGATTCGGCGATGGAACTTTAGGCGAAGTGGAGGCTTTGTTGGTTGGTTCTGGTAAGATTGCAGGCGAGAGTTTTGGATCCTCGAGTCTTGGTGGTTCACTTGGATTCACTGGAATCAATGTCTCGATTACTGACTTTCCACTGAGATTTGTGTCCCTGGGGGTCTTGACTTGAACACCAGGAGTGAGTGGTGGAACACTTGGCATGTAAGGTCTCGGTGGAATGTTGAGTGTCAGTGGTGGTAAGCCACCTCGTGGATAATTTGGAGCCAGGGCTCTCATTCCCGGTGCGTGTTGTATCACAGGCTGTTGACTAGCAGCGGTGGAGTAAATATGTTGAATCGGTGTGTCTGGACGATGGGCGGAAATAGGAACGCTCACGGGAATTCTCACAGGTGTCGGCGGCGGTGGTGGTGGTGGTGGAGGTGATGGTTTACTGGCATTTGGAGCGTGAGCACCACGTGACCATTGGCCATTCGGCGAGAGTGGTTGTGAGACTCGAGGTGATAATTGCGAGGAGATCAATGGCGGCATTCTCGATGGAACGAGTGGTGGTAGAGGCGCCAAATTAGCGGAAGATGATGCTGTAACGTTCGGCATTCTCGGAGCAACTTGCCGCAATGGAACCATTTGACTCTGAGGAGTTACTGGAAGTCTTTGATGTAGAGGTTGATAGCCAACCGGAGGTCTTGGACATACTGCCGGAATTCTTGGAACTTGGTTCAAAACTGGAATTCCAGTGGATTTGAATTGCGGTGGCGGCGATGGTGAGGTTCGCCGAACTTGTGTTCCTGATCTTTCTGCCGAAGATTGACCAACTCCTGCCAAAGAATGAGTTCTTTCGGTTAAATTTGAAACTGATGGGGTTGATGGAGTCGATCTTTCAATTAAAGCTGGTGTTGATCTTTCGATTAAAGCTGGTGTTGTTCTTTCGGCCAAAACTGGAGCCGATCTTTCAACTATTGTTGCTCTTTCAGTTGAAGATTGTGAGGATCTCTCTGATAAGATTGGAGATATTTGTGGTAGAGATGATGGAACGTTGATTGGTAGAGATTGAGCAGATCTTTCCGGCTCGGTGGCAGCCAGATTTGGCTTCAGTGGTTCGGCTTGCGCAGGGATTTTTGGGACTTCTCGATTTTTCGAATCGATGTTCCAAAAGTGGGAGATGACCAATCCGAGTGGACTGGAAGGTTTTACGACACAAATTCTGGGATTTTCTGGTGTTTTTTCCGGATTCTTGGATTTGTAGAAAGAAGGAATGTCAGGCGTCTTGGGTGGTTGAGAGAGATCGAAATTCTCATAATTACGATCCTCCTCGGTGTCGGTATCAATTTGAAGATCGTGCTCGCTCTGAGGTGTATCGGGTTTTAGATCGGTTTCAGCCTCGCCTGATGAAGCGTTTAGACTCTCGACGGCTTGTTGCATTTCCTCGACGTCCTCTTGAGGAGCGTCAGGTGGTGGTTCATTGGAGGAAACTGTTTCAGGTTCATCCTCTTCATAGGAATAGTCTTCGGACGGACCGCCAAAGTTCTCTGCCATAAGGGCAGCAACAGCGACTTCCGTTTCCTCTTGTGAAATGGCGACTCTGGGTTTGTCTTCTGTTTGCGCTGGTGGTGATGGAGGTGTTGATTCCTCCTCTTCCTGATCATTCTGTGATTTATCTCTTTCTTCAGGTTCGGAAATACTTTTCACAGCATTGTTATGCAGTGTCTCATCGATTTCAATTCCATAACCGGGTATGAATTTGTCCTTTTTCTTGTCTGTTTTAAATTCCTTGGATTGGTTGACACTTGGAGGTGAAGAAATATCGGTAATGTTGGGAGAAATTTTTGGTATTGGACTCGGCATTGATTCTCTGGACGGCGGTAGAGTGGGAGACATTTCTTCGGAGATTATCGGACTACTGGCTCTTGGGGGACTAGACTCTGATCCAAGATAGGGCAAAGCTCCAGCTTTATCATGATGATGATGGTGATGATGATGGTGATGGTGACAGTCCTTTCGTCCTCGCTCGTCTTTCGACTTTTTTCGTTTTTTCTTCTTTTCCTTGATTTTCTCAGGAACTGTGGTTGGAGTCGAGGGTTCAACACTGTCATTATCATCGGTGAATCTGAATACATCATGATCAGTCGATTCAGTACAAACTGCAGATTTTGGTGAATTTGGTAGGCCAAGAAGTTTTGCCTCAATTTCACGTCCAGCTTCTGCAAGATCAACACTATTCTCATCTTGTGGTTGATGTCTGCGTTTCTTTTCGGATTTTCTTCGAATTGTCTCAACGTCAGTACTACGAGCACCATCACTATCGGAATGATAGACATTATTCTCCTTTGGTATGCTACCGAGTCGATTGAAAAATGTGTTGTTGGATGGAGCTTCATCAACATCATCGGATAGAGGACCGAAAATATCTTCCATTCTTTGACTATCTCTACCTTCTTGTCTATTAAGCCTCTTTCGTCTAGCTTTGGTCTTTTCATCACCGTTCCTCTCCCTTCGCTTCTCCTTTTTATTCCTCTTGTTCTTATCAGCTCGCATCCTCTCCTCGGGATTATCAACAATCGAAGTATTGAAGGATTTTGAATTAATGGTGTTATTCAAATCGGACGAATGATTGCGACATTCAATACTGGTGTCACTGGCATTCATCTTGGTGTTTCTGTGCTCCATACTATCGGAGGGTTCGAGTTTAATGCCATCATCTTCCTCCTTCTCTTCATCCAATTCTTTTTTATGATTTTTCGCAATGTATTCTGCCAAAAATACCAGACCATCCCCACTACTAATTGAATTCTTTTGACGTTTCTGTTTCTTCTTGTGTTTAACGGCATCATCTTCATCATCTTCCTCCTCTTCATCGTCTTTACGATTGTTTGCGATACAATTGGCTAGAATTAATAGTCCATCCTCGGTGTCAATTGAATTCTTTTGTCGTTTCTGTTTTTTCTTGTGTTTAACGGCATCATCTTCATCATCTTCCTCCTCTTCATCGTCTTTACGATTGTTTGCGATACAATTGGCCAGAATTAATAATCCATCGTTGAGTCCAGTGTTAATCTTCTGTCGTTTTTGTTTCTTTTTGTGCGATTTCTTGCGTACTTCTCGTTCATGATTGTTTGTCACAGGATGATTGGTGGAGAATGATATTCTCTCCTCGTCATCGGATGTTTTAGGCTCTTCTTTGATAGCAACACGAACATTATTCACAACAACGCTTGATTTTGACTCATGAGGATTATGCTTCTCTTCTGAATCAGCAAAACCAAGATCAACATCACTTTCATGAAATCTCTCAGTTTTGACGACTGTTCGTTTATTGTCGAATGATTCATCCTCCTCACTTGTGTCCGAATGTATTCGTGATCGTGAGCCCTTTCTTGAAATTGATTTCGCTCTCGTTGAATCAGATTCAGATGTTCCTTCATCCTCGGTGAGTGCTTTACTACTAACCGAATCACCATCCCAGGAAGTACTTTGTTTCTTTTCCTCACGTCTCGCTCGACTCTGTTTCAACTGGGAGAATTTGTCCTTTAATCTCACCTGACGTTTCTCCTCCTCGAGTTTTTGCATATTTTTAGTTGATCTTGCTTTTACTTTATCGTACATACTGATGTAAGCAGGTTCATCATCGACAATATCAAAGATTGAATGCTTCTTGGGTTCGTCACTGTCAGTATCGGTGGCTGATGGATGACGCATTCCTTGCATTTCGTGAGTGGACAAAACACCTTCATCAACGTCACTGTGTAAATTTTGTTGTTGTTGATGATGATGATGGTGGTGATGATGATGATGATGGTGTTGCATGTCCTTGACGTGATGGGAACCAATCATTTCTTGATCACTCGTAATTGAATCATTCCTCTTGGCCAATTCGAGCCTCGAGAGAAAATCTTTGTCCGGTTCTTGAGAAACTCTAGGACTTCTTTCACGTGATTCTTTTTCTGATCTTTCGGAACGACTCTTTTTGCGTTGTTTCTCTTTAATTGTATCGCGATTATTTTCCTTGCCCTCTCGACTCGAATCACGGGCAAGATCTTGGATGCAATCTTGTGATGGTGAGTCTTTACTTTCACGACTATCTCTACTGTCACGACTAGATCTGTGTGAATCGTTTCGATGTTTACGATCCTCGGATCTTCGATTTTGCTTGGAACGATCCTTGCTGTCTCTTCGATGATCGGAGATTTTCATACGCTTGGCGTCATCTTCAATGGGCGTGTCTTGAGATGAACAACGACGCTTGATGGGAATTGGCGCTGGAATTGGATTTGATTGATGAATGTGATTTTCGTTTGGTCTTCGATCGTCACGTTTCTCCTTTTCTTCCCGTTCCTTTCTTTTGTCCTTTTCCTTTCTCTCTTGATCTTCACGTTCGCGTCGCCTTTCTTTTTCTTCTTTGTCACGCTTCTCTTTCTCTTGTCTTTCGCGTTCTTCTTTTTCTTTTTCTTTTCTCCTTTCACGCTCGAGACGTTCTTTCTCTTCTCGTTCTCTTTTGCGTTCTTTCTCGAGACGCTCCTTTTCTTCGCGTCTCCTCTCTTTTTCTATTCTTTCACGTTCTTCTTTCTCGCGTTTTTCCTGTTCCTCACGTTCCTTTCTGAGACGTTCTTTTTCCAATTTTTCACGTTCGATTCTTTCTCGTTCGATTCTTTCCTTTCGCTCTTTCTCCTCGCGTTCTCGCCTTTCACGTTCTTCCTTCTCTTTTCGTTCTTGTCGCTCCTTTTCCTCTCGTTCTCGCCTTTCTTTTTCTTCTCGCTCACGCCTTTCGCGTTCTCTCCTTTCAATTTCCTCGCGCTCTTTTCTCTCTCGTTCTTCTCTTTCTTTTCGCTCCTTTTCCTGTTTTTCCTTCTCGAGTCTCTCACGTTCCCGTCGTTCTTCATCCTTTTCCCTCCTTTCACGCTCCTCACGCTCCTTTCGTTCTTGACGATCTCTTTCCTCCTTTTCCCTTCTTTCGATTATTTCCTCCTTCTCTCGCCTCTCCTTTTCCTCACGCTCCTTTCTTTCGTATTTGGTTTCTTTTTCCGGTTCGATGCGTTCCGCTGGACTTGGACGTTCCTCTTTGACGTCCTTACGATTCTTCTCATCGGACTCGTCTTTCCTTTCCTTGACTTTTTTGCTTTCCTTTTTCGTATGCCTGTCCTTGCCATCCTTGGAATCGCGATGGGTTTCTTTTCTTAATCTCGATTTGGAAATCTCGGTCGAGGAAGACGAGGACGATGAGGAAGATGATGAGGAGGAAGAAGAAGACGATGAAGACAATGTTGATAACGAGGTAGACGAAGGTGTGGAAGGTTGATGATGACTCGCGTTTGACGTTGAGGTCGATGCGGTTGAGATCGGGACCGTTGACGTCGTGACAGCCGTGTTTATAATCGTCGAGGTAATTGTTCCCGTTGTCGGGGGTGTCATCACAGGGCAAGTGACAATGGGATTTAATACTCGACTCGTCGAAGCGCTCATGGAATGAACACTATTTAAATTGCCTATACTACCGTTGCTACTAAGAAGATTACTAGCTGACGCTAAACCACTACCGCTGCTGCTGGTGGCCGCAGTCGCGCTACTCTGATTCGTGATTGGTAACACGACTGGCGGCAATTCCGGACTCACTGTCTTGATTGACGTGCCCGGTGTGACGGGCGTTGTTGGATGCACACAATTGTGCGGTGTCGCCGTTCTTGGATCGTTTTTATGTGTTGGAGTCGTGGGTGTCGTACTGGACGTCGCCGTCTGTACCGGCGGATGACTAGGAAATGGATATTGTAGACACACCTTGCTCGGACAAGCGACACTCGCGAGACTACCACTGCTGCCGATCATTGAACTCACGCCAATAACGCCCGTAAATTCGCGAGGTTCATATTTCTCGTTAAAGTTCTCCAGCCTCTTGGAGTCCTCATCGAATACACTGCGCTTAGCCAGGACCGATTTAACAATATCCGAAGGTTGCACCTCATGAAGATCAAGATCAAGTAATTTGTGACGAAACCTAAAACGCTCGCTGGCGGATGCGTCTAATTTTGCAAGAGCATCACCGCCAGCCGCGCTCAATGCTCTCGATCCCGACCATTTCTCGTATTTCTCATCGAGAGATCGTATTCGCTCCTCGAGACTCGGTGATTGAGGTGCTGCCTCACTGTCGGAACTGGTGGGACTTGGACTAATGTGCCGGGGAGGAGGTGACGCTGGTGGTTGTGGTGCCGTGCGGGGACTCGTCGTTGGTACACTCGACGCACAAGGTGGACTGGCAATTTTCGCTAGTGACACTTGATTCGTTCTCGAATTCCCGCTATTGTTATTGTTACTATTGCTCGTGTTATTGTTATTGAGCATTTGGGTTGCGAATCTCGGCAAGGGCAATGACAAAGGACCCTCTTGACTTCGCTCACGAAACCTTCGTGGCTCGCTTGGGATTAGATTTTCCGGTCTCTCGTCGACCAGCGGCGTTCCCGGACGCGAACCATCGTGATGATCGTGATGTCTTGCTGCGTCTCGTCGTCGTTTACAGGGACCAGGACCTCTACCCTCGCAACTCCCTCTTCTTGAAGCATGATGAATTATCACCTTACTGTCACTAACCCTTCGGACTTCCATTCCCTTTCTGCCTGAATGCGAAGTAACGAGTAATGACGCAATTTCCGGTTCATCATCCTCGCAGGGAATTGACGTCGCGGAACCGTCGAGCTTTGGCCTCTTTTTAGGTGCGAACGCAATTTCGTCTCCACTACTGTGACACTCCTCAAGTTGTTCGAGTAAATGCACCCGCTCCTTCTGGAGATGCCTGATATCAGGCGGAGGTAATAAAGGAGGCGGTGGTGCTGGAGAATCGATACTGGACACGACACTCTGAACAGTGTGTCGTCTTGCCAATGATGGACAGTCTTCGTCATTGAGCTTGCTGTCACTTATAACCGTTCCATCGTAATCATCATGACTTGCACCGCTACCTTGGCTGTACTCGTCATAACTACGAAATCGCCTCGTTGTTGGCTCACTGTAATCACTCTCGTAATATGGATCTTGATACGATCGTCGACTACTCCGTGACATTGCAGTCGGATGAGCTGGACTTGCACCAGGTGTACTACCACCACCTGGCGTTCGACTGTAACTCGCTGCCCTCGCTCTCGGTGGCGTTTCATAACGTGTGAATCTACTCCCGCTATTTGGAACCGTCACAGCCGAATCGAATGTTCTCTCCCTCCTGGACAATCAATTTTCATTTTCTTCCATTATTACGAAAAACTATGGAATTTTGTTTTGTTTTTTTTTCTATAGAAAAGAAATAAAAATTAATGTACTTACGCAACGTCAAAAGTTGCAGCCGGAGATGGTCTCGTGTCCCAGGGTTTTTCACCAGCAAATCCCTGACGTTCGAGATGTTCGTAAAACGTTTCTTGACACTCCCTCGAGGCAAAATCTACCTGAAGACGACGTCCCCTAAGATTCGCGCCCCTCATTTCCTTGACCGCTGCCTGAGCGCAACTTATCTGCTCAAAGAAAACTAAAGCGTGACCACGTTCACGATCAACCACCACTTGCGTTATTGGACCAAACTGATGGAACTGCATGTTGATGTACTTTTCCGATACACACTCTGCACAAATTGAAAGTTAATTTTACCAAAAAAGAACAAAACGGAAAATAATTAACAAAATGAATTTGAAATTTAAAAACAGTTGAGTTTTAGAGAATAATGATCGAAATTTACCTCCAATGCCGTCAACCCAGACGCAGGACGTGGGCATTGACTTTCCAAATCCAAGTTTGATCCGATTTGAGCCCAGATGTTCTCCATCCATCGACCGCATTGCTTTCACGACGCTATTTATGTCCGTGTACTGGCAAAACGCATAACTCGTCACTGCTCCCTGTTTCTTGATGTCAATTTCCTGTAGAGAAATTTAATTTTACATTTATTTTTTTTTCTCAAAAACAAATAGTTTATGAAAAAAGGAAAAATCAATTATTTTTCTATGCTATTTCTTTGAGAAATAATGAAATCAGGGATCACTGTACTTTTTTCCTTTAAAAAAGGTGAAAAAAAAAATATGAACGTGCAAAGTAATTTCTATCAACAGAATTGAATTTTTTTGATCAATAAATGAAATTAAAATGAAATTAAAATTGTAAAAAAGCACTCACGATAATTTCGCCAAATGGTTCGAAATGTTTCCTGAGTTCAGAAGCAGTGACATCCTTCTCAAGACTACCAATGAACAATGTACGCGTTGCTTTTGGATGAAATTCATCTAATTCAGCCTCGTAAGGTCGAAATTCATTGTCCTCAACGTCGTAGCCCTGATAGGGTGCAACTTCAATTTTACAGCCGAAAAATAATTTATCGTGCGATACTTCGAGTGCTTTTTCAACGTCCTCAGGTTTCTTGAAGCAGACAAGGGCGTACCTGTCGCCGGCAGTGCCGACCACCTTCACCCACGTGACTTTACCATGTTTCTTGTATTCATGAAACAATCCATCCTTGAGCGATGTGTCGCTACTGCGCGCCGGCAAATTTCTCACGCATATCGCCAATGGCCGTCGATCATCCGTCACTGACGCATTACCAGTACGATGTGGCGAACTTCCCGGCGAACTACTACCACCGGAACTACTACCACCAGAACTACCACTACGACTACTACTGCTGCTATTTGACCTGCTGCTACCACTCGGTGAACTACTGCCGCTTCGCGATTTTCTCCTCTGTTTCTTGTGTTGCTTTAAACTGTTGCCACTGTTTCCCGTTCCATTTCCTGGAAAGAAACATTTTTGATAAATTTTGTTTCTAATTTCTAATTTCTAGTCATTGTAATTGTGTAATTTGATAATTTTGTTTTTTCTTTTTCAAGGAATTTACCTGGTTCATCGGGATAAGAATCTGTGGTGGCCGGTGATGGTGGTGGCGGTCCAGAGCCATACCTGGAACTTGCGGATTCGTAACTGGACCATGATGTGGAGGTGGTGAGTGAACTGCGATGACGATCTATATGGGGCGGGGGTGGCGGACCGCTGGAATATGGAGTTGTTCGCGGATAGAGCCGATCCCTCGCCCTTGTTGACGTCACGTGGTAACTGCTGTTCGGTGGTGGACGTCCTCGTGGTATATATCCGCTGGTTTCGACTGTACTCGGATCAACCTGATGGCCAACGACGACGCTAACACTGCCGCTGCTGACGCCGCCCACGCGGTTGCTCCTGCCATCGCCAACATAGAAACTACCGTGCGATCCTCTCGACTCAAATGTCTCTCCTCCTCCTCCTCCACTAACACCAACAACTCCTCCTCCACCGCCGCTGGATCCATGATCCTCAGAGCTTCTGCAAAATTCAACATGAGTGAGTAATTAATTTCAACAAAATATTTACAAAAATTCTTTCAATCTTTTCAAAAAAATTTATTTCCAAATATTTACAATTTCTTTCCATCTCCTTTTCTAAAAATTATCAAATATTATCAAATATTTGCAAAATTTTTTCGTCAATACGGTTTCGAAAAATTACTTAAAAATATTTGGTTGGAAATAAATTATTTGAAACGTGATTGACGAAAAAATTTCCAAATATTTTCAATTGTTTCAATTATTTTCAATCTCGTTTCGAAAATGTCAGAATTGATTTTTCCGCTTTTCCTTCTCTCTCTCTCGGGGTAAAATAAAATCTATTGCCAAAAAGCAATCGAGACACAGTAAAATGAATCGTAAACTGGTTTTCATGACACGCTCGCAAATATATGTTTACGACACGTCACTAAAAACACCATCACAACCATTAACCGTGATATCTACTATTGTATACGATCATGAAAACTACCATAATTACAACAAAGAAAAAAGTAGACTTAAATAATGAAACTTTAGATGTATCTCAAATTGTGCATTTTTAACTTTCGTGGCTATTTTCAAACAGATGCTTGACCCAGTAAAGTGAACTCGATTCCTCTCATTTCATAAAAGAACTAAAAATATGTTAAGAAAAAAGAAACAATCCACGGAAAATGTTTAAAAACGATTCCTTAATTTGATAACACAAAATTATCCAAATTATAAAAATTAAACTCCTTTAGATGGAATTTTAAATTGATTCTTTTCTTCTTCCCGGGGAAATTTTTTATTATCCTATTATAGAATTTTAAACTTGATGCCAAGGTGAAAATTGAATCAAGAAACTGGTTAATTCAATTTCTTTATTGAAGAATTATTTTTGTAATTCTATCAAGAAACTCTGGAATCGACCAAAATTAGATGTTTTTTTTATTTTCCAAATTGAAAATTATGGGAAAAAATTTTATTGAAATTCAAATATTTCATTTGATGAAAAAAGAAAATGGAAAAGGACTTTCTTTATTCGGTTCATTTGAACGTTCGGGAATTTTAGGAAAATGAATTTTAAATTTGAATCGAAGAAATATTTTACATTAACGGATGAAAAATCGATTTTGATGATGATAATTATAGAGCGTGATAATTTGTCGTTTCAACTAATTAGTGAAACACGTTCAAGGCATGGAGATAATTCCCTGACGCAGTGTAAAATCGAATTCCACGCCCTCGGCAGATTTATTTTCCATGATCTTGAATCCAGTGCGCCATACCACCATCTTTTGCATGGGACGTGCAAAATAGATTCTAACGGAATCACGCTGTGCATGCTCAACACGTATAGACTGTAAAGATGAGTGTCGTGGTCCTTAGTGGGGTTTTACTTCGAGAGAGAGAGAGAGAGAGAGAGAGATAAGTGTAAAACTCTCGTCTGCATTCCGGAAGCAATTCTCGTCGTCATAGTCATTAATTCCCCAAAGTTCAACGTGGACAGGATAATATCGCTCATCGCAAAATCGTTCAAACAACTTTCCATCCCCCGTCGTGCAATACAAAATCTCGTTTCTATTTTCTAATATATGATAATTTTATTAATCGGAGTGACATTTCTTTCGTTAAATTTAAAAAAAAAAAATAAAAAAATTGCAAATCATGAATATATTCTCCAATTCGTTAGACAGATTTTCTATTCAGTCGAATTTATTATTAAATTATTATTAAATCATGAATATATTCTCTAATTCGTTAGACAGATTTTCTATTTAGTCGAATGTATTATTAAATTATTATTAAATGCATTTTTAAAGCAGTGGAATTTTTTTCGGGCAAATTTAATCAGTCGAATTTTTATTTCAATTGAAATTTCAATGAAATTCAAATTTTCGATTATGAAAATCAAAATTTTTGATCACTCGAATTTTCATTTAATTGAAATTCAATATTTCGATGATGAAAGTCAGATTTTTTGATCACTTGAGTTTTCATTTACCTAATTGAAATTCAAGTCAAAATTCAATATTTTTGATGATGAAAATCAGAATTTTTGGTCACTCGAATTTTCATTTAATTGAAATTCAATATTTTGATGATGAAAATCAGAATTTTTAGTCACTCGAATTTTCATTTAATTGAAATTCAATATTTTGATGATGAAAATCAGAATTTTTAGTCACTCGAATTTTTATTTAAGTGAAATTCAATATTTTGATGATAAAAATCAGAATTTTTAGTCACTCGAATTTTTATTTAAGTGAAATTCAATATTTAATCAAATTTCTATTTAGCGAAAATTTTATTTATCCAAATTAATTAAATTTTCATTATTTATCCTAATTTCTATCAAACAAAATTTCCATTTAGAAGCTTTTTTTTTATTTAAACAAATTTCTAGAATTCAGAATTTCTGTTCAATGAAATTTTCATTTAGCCAATAAATTTCTATTAATACAAATTTCAATTTAACCGAATTTTTATCTAATCAAATTACCTTTATTCAAGAAATTTTATTAATTAGAATCAAATGACAAATTCGTTTAAATGAAAACTCGTGTGAAATTGAAACCCTGACAATTAAAAAATTTCATTTAAGTCGAAATTTTGTTAAATGAAATACATAAAAATGTTAATTAATAATACTTATGGTAGTTGTTAATAATAATCAATAATAGTAATAATAATTAATAATAATAATCAATGATAATAATCAATAATAATAATCAATAATAATAATAATTTTATTTATTATTTAGGCCGTATTTAGGTCTTTTCATTAACTCCAAAATAATAATAATTATTATTATTAATGATTGCGATAATTATTAATTATTATAATTAATAAATACAATTTTAAGAAGTTATTGTTCTTGGAAATCCACTCATATGGACTGAATAAATAATAACCTGCGAGGAAAAAAAAATGAAAATGAAAAAAATGTTTTAAACGAAAAACAATATTTTCATTAACATCTAGTTACACTTGAAATGAACGAGTGTCCTTATTTTTAGGCATGAAGAAATATTTTCTTAAGAGCTTAATCATTTGGAACAGCTGTTACTTTCAATTTCAATTAATAAAGCAACGATAAGAATTTTTTGCGGATAAGTCTAAATGAATTTTAAATGATCGATGACTCCGTTTATTAATATCAAATTCCCTCTCTTATTGAATGTGATTACTTTTCATTTGTGACTCATATTATTACAATATGAAATAATTTTAAAGAACAAACAAATATTATTATTATTATTATTATTATTATTATTATTATTATTATTATTATTATTGTTATTATTATTATTATTATTATTATTATTATTATTTTGCAATATTGGAAAATCCAATAGAATTTTAATAATCTTTCTTTTTTTTTATTGCAAATAAAAAAATTATTATTATTATTATTATTAATATTCTATAAATTAAATTACTTATGGCAGATAATATATTTATAATATTTTAAATATTGTTTATATTGTTTATATTGTTAGTTAATAGTTTCAATTAATTAATTAATAGTAGAGCTGTGCAAAAACTCGAATTTTGCATTGACTCGAAATTCGATTCGAACCGAGCCCATGTTAATTCTTATGGAGAGAATTGAATTTTAGAAATTTGCACACCTCTAATTAATAGTTAATATATTTTGAGTAATTACAATGGTTGAAGATTAAAAATCAATTATTTAAAAAAAATATGTGATTTTTTTCTATAGTTCTTCGAAAAGATTTTTTTTTTGTTCGGGTAAAATTTTGGAGAATTTATTATAAAAAGTAAAAAAATTTGCAAAATATTTTTTTATTTGCAAAAAAAAAAAAAGAAAGATTAAAATTCTATTGGATTTTCCAATATTGCAAAATTCCAAGGAAATATTTTCAGTCATAGTATATAAAGATAGTTGGGAGAAAAAGAAAAGTCAAGAGAGTTTCGTCTAGAAATTAGGTCAATGCCCTTGAAGGGTATTGACCCAAAGGCCGACCAACAGCACCTACACTTTTACAGTAAATAAAGTTCAGTGCTCTCACTGCTGGTGACAAAACGTGTTTTGACCTACATCCATGTATCTGATGTGCTTTGACTATTAATGTCGATGTTAAAAACGCAAAATTGCATATACTTTTAAATTATTCATTTTTTTTTCTTCTATTCCATTATTTGTAGTTAGAATATATTTTTAAGAATTCACGAAACAAAAAATTAATTTAATCAATAATTGCAACTTTTGTTTTTTTATTTTTCAAATGCTTTTCTGAATTTATATACGAAATATATTTTATTTCTTAGGAAAAAAATTTTTCTAAATGTCTTATAAAATGCAAGATAAAAAAATGACACTAAACTAAAAATTTCAAACTATTTTACGTTCATTCCATAAAAATTTATTTATTACGAAAAAAAAACGAGTTATAAACGCGGAATTTTAGTAATTTACGTAAAACAAATATTGTGTAACTTTTTAAAGCCAAAGAAGTGACTTTTAAAAGACCAAGAGTTATGTAGTGGACAAGAAAACATTTTAAAACATAAAAAAAAAAAAAAATTAATGAGCCTTGACTATTTTTAAAACGTCAAGTAGACCCGAATTCAGAAACAACGCGAATTATTTTCAAAATATGGAAATTATTTTGAATATTTTGAATATTTGAATATTTATAATAATATTATATCAAATAATATAATAATAAATATAAATATAAATATAAATATAAATATAACTTTTTTGAAAACAAAATTCTCTTTTCTTACAAATTTTTGCTGAAGAAAAAAAGTCTTTTTTTTTAATATTTACCTATTTTTTATAAAGTAATTTTGCGAAAAAGAAATTTATTTAACCGAAATTCATATTTGACGTAATTAAATATTTGGTTCATTTAAATAAATTTTTTTTCGATTGAGCCAAATAAACTTTTGGTTAACTGGATATATTTTATTAAATCAATCAAAAAAATGATTTTTTTTCAGTTCAAGAATGAGAAAAAGAAAGAAAGAAAGAGAAAATTGATTTTTCAAAATATAAAAATAGAGAGAGAGTTAATTTAATCAAAAACTGATATTTTCCAAGTTTAAAATTGCACAAGCTTCTGAATTTTCAAGTACATTGCATATACGATTTTTGATTTGAAATAAAATGTGTCTAGCCAAGAAATTTTCAACTTATTCGCTTTTCTCAATTTTGCTGTTAAAATATCCCTGAAATCGGAAAATTTTCTCATCTGGAAGTTTGGTATAATTCCCAGTTATATAGAACCCTTCCAAGTGACTTCCATTTCCTTCCCTCTGTTTTCTCGCTTGGATACATCTGCGGACTACTCAGAAACCTAGAAACGCCCATCCAGACGCACTTTGCGCAATTTCTGCACGAATACGATTCAAGTGTTAGTTAATGAGAATTTTTTTTTCTTTTTTTTTTCTTTTTTCTTGCAGACTTTTCTTTACATATAACTGCTCACGTGACGCGAGTATTTTTCAAAAGAAAAACAAAATAAAGACAATTTTTTCTTTAAAAAAAAAAAAAATTTCCAAAGTTTATTCAAAAAAAAGAAAAAAAAAATTTTTTATGGTTGAATTAATCAAAGAAATGCATTGATTGTTCACCAAAAGTTTGACTGAATTTATTTTTCTTCGATTTTTAAACTTTTATTATGGATAAAAGAAATTTTAACTCTTTCAATTATTATATTTACCATGGTTGCAACTACCATAATAATATTAATTAATTATTGATTGATTTTTGGATTTGATTACCTAAAAATTATGTAATCATTACCTAATAATTGGGAGTAACAATTACATAATATTTAAAATTATATAATATACACTGACAAAAAATTTATTTGATTCAAATAATAAATTACTTGGCTATTATAAAATTAATATTTACTTGTATCAAATTAATTTTATTCAATTAATTTAATGAGTCAATTAAATGACTGTATTTGATTAAAAATACAAAAATTATTGATTCAATTAATTTTAATTAATTAATTGATTGATTATTTGATTGATTGATTGATTGATTAATTGATTGATTAATTAATTAATTGATTAATTTTACTTGAGCCAATTAAATTGTATTTGATTCAAATACAGAAATGATTAATTCAATTAATTTTAATGAATTTAATTGAGTCAATTAAATGGTATTTGATTCAAATACAGAAATTATTGATTCAATTAATTAAATTTACTTGAGTCACTTGAATGATATTTGATTCAAACTCAGAAATTATTATTTCACTTATACAGTTTATTTGATTTAAATAAAAATTATTTGGTCCAAGTAAATATTTATTTGATAAATATTCGATTATTTGAATTAAATAAATTTTTTTTCAGTGTAACAACTAATAATTGCAACTACAATTGATTGCAATTTGAATTATCCATCAGAATATAATGATTATTATTGTTTTCTTAATTAATAATTAGGAGAATAATTTGACCCCAATTGTTTATTTGAATGAATGAGAAAATCCGAGGGAATAAAAGAAACGTTTCGATTTAATGTATTTTGTATACATATATAGTTTGAATTATACAAAAATTTATTTTTCTTATTCAGCAGTTTTGTTAAATCAATAGAAATCTGCTAAAGTCTAAACAAATATCATGATTGCATCGATTCAACAAAATCTAGCGCTCATCAAGCCTTCGTTTGTTGAATCAATAAATGCAGTAAGGGCTTTTCAATGCACTTTATGTTCCACATATCTTTTTTTTTTAAATGTCAATTCTTTTTCAATGAAAAGAAAAAATAGTGTCAATAATTTTTTTACAATTAATATGATAACAATCATTATTAGAGTTACAAACAATAAAAGTCAAAGACAATGATAGTTACAATCGATAAAATGTTTAATCAATAATAGTTGCAATCAATATTAATTACAACCAATTGTGGTTTCAATTTATGGGTATTCCAACAAATGATGGTAATAATTTCAGAATTCTTTATGGTATAATTAACAGTCTATGATAGTTACTATCAATACGACGATTATTATTGATAATTAGTTATAAACAATGGTGGGTTTCTATTTTTTCTTTATTTTATATTTTTTAACCCATCAGAGATAATTCTAGTCCTACACTGAAAAAAAAATTTATTTGATTCAATTAATTCAAATTATTTGAAAAATATTTATTTGAGTCAAATATTTTTTATTTGGATCGATAAAATATGTATTTGATTCAAATAACTTGAATTATTTGAATCACACTTATTCGAATCAAATAAATTTTATTTGGGTCAAGTAAATAATTAATTGAATCTAATAAATGAATTCATTTAACTCAAATAATAAGTTATTTGAAACTATTCATTTATTTATTTCGCTTAAATATTTGGTTATTTGATATAAATAAGAATTATTTGACACAATTAACTTATTTTATTGATTCAAGTAAACTAAATTATTTAAAACGAATAACTTATTATTTAGCGCAAATACATAATTTTATGAAAACAAATAAAAAATATTTAGATCAAATAAATAATTTATTTGATTGAA
>JUFY01029238.1:0-47234 GCA_001855655.1 Leptopilina clavipes | reverse complement strand
TTGTTATATTTTTTTCAAAAATCACTTTAAAAAATCAATCAATATCACGTTTTGAGCTCGAAACATTTATTTTTAAGGGACAATAGGAGATTTTTGATTAACACTTACTGTATTGATAAAAAATATCAAAATATTCGACAAGTACTCCCGGGACGTAATGGCTAGTAATGCCAGGGGCGTGATGGCTAGTGCATTTCTTATATGGATTATTGTAAAAAAAATAATTTTGCTTTGAAAACTATTTCAGAGATCAGAAAAGTATTTAAAAAATTGTAATTTAAGTGTTAATTATAATGTGAATTTTATTCATTAAAATAAATTTATTTACAGTTTCTTACTTTGATTAAAGACTATTACTTTGATTAAAGCTATTTCGAAAAAAATTAAAGTTTTAGTTAAATATGTTTATTTTCAATACTTTATATAATAAATTTAATGTACAAACCTTAATTAACAATATTTAGTTCAAATATTATAAAATTTGAACTTAAAAATAATAATTTTACTTATTAGCCATAACGCCCCGGCCTGGGGCGTATTGAATAGCTCTGCATTACTCCAGAAAAACCGTTCTAGAAAAAAAGTAGGAGAGATATCGGGACGTTTTTTTTTTTAAAAGAAAGCTGAAATACTAGAGTAACTTTTCTGTGGGATAAACATTTAAATAATGTAAAAATGACGAAGTAAAATAACAAAGAGTAAAAAGTTAGCCACTACACCCCGGTCTCCCCTATTCATCATCTAGTATGAGGAAATTTACTAAAATTTCCAAAATTTATCTCTTCTTGTATTTGTTTCTTCATAGTGAATTGTCGCACTCCGTTGTAGACTTGTAGCAGTAGATAACTGAAACATAAAAGTAAAATTTAATATTCCGACTAATCAAAATGAAACTATAGTGATGGGTATATTTTCGTTGAGAAATAGAAGAATGAACAGTGAATGAAAACCCCTTCATTTGCCTCGTTCAATTTATTTACATTTCTTTTTGAAAAAAAAATGAGTGAGTAATTCACCGCGGCAAAATGAGATCGTAATCATGAAATAATGATGAACCAGCGAACGTTCATCGTTTATTTTACCTGTATGTTCAAGTGCACCTGTGAACGTTCCCCACATTCCGGGTACAGTTTTTACGTCATGCTTTTTAACTCGTCTTAATGGAAACAAAGTTTCCAATTAGGTACTCCACTCTATTTGCCTTTAATGTCCTGGAAAATTTTACCGCTTGTTTCTCTAATTCAAAAAGATTTCATATCTCATCTTCATCACCAGTATCTGATCAATAAAATGCTAATTTTCTCCTGATTTCTTTCGCTAATAAATCACACCCAATGGGTTAAAAATTAAGAAAGAATTTTAAGCTTCGAACAAATGGATTCTTATTTAATATATATATTAAGTATTAGTATATTTAGAAATAATTGTTATTGAATATTTCAGATGAAAATTTTTTGCTGATTATTTCTTCGTCACTTGTCACGCATATATCTTACAATATTAACTAAACTTCAAAGTGCCAAAAACTCACATTATTACTCACCAAATCTATATTTATATTTCAAGACTCTTCGTGTTCGTTGAGCGTGTGGACCAGCCATAAGTTTCGTTCAATAACGTTTCAGAAACGTGCTGTGGTTTACCACTCAACAAGAACTGACCTTTATGAATACTAAGAAGGTTTTGCCGGGATATGAAAGCACGCGATTCGCGGTTGTCGGAAAATCGGAGCGTTTGTTAATAATTAATTCACAACTTTGGCGGTTCTTCATTTCGAGAAATATATATGACCTAAAAAATCCAATATGGCGGATCATGGAAATATAAACATGAAAACATCCAAAATATACTAAAATAGAAATAATAATTGCCAATTATAAGAATTATAATCAATTTATGTTGTGTGATATGGGATGTATTAATTTCTTACAAGTGGAAACAATATTTCATTCAAGAGAACAGCGTGTAAAAAAAAGTGAGGAATGAAAAGGCAAACAGGTATTAATGAGATTTTAATCTATCTTGGCTTCTTCATAAGCATTGTAATTTGAATTACTTATCATAACTGGCAAGTAAGTTTGTGAAATTTGCGTGTATGCATAATTTTAAGTAATCAAGTTCACTGAGTCCATCCGGAATTAACATGCTGGACCGGAAGTGGGAGGGTTCCGTCTTTACCTACACGTTCCCGACGTATATATCAAACAATATCATCGTGTCACGAGCTTTATACCTCTGGCCCATTTCCGCGATTCCGCATCGTTTTTTTTTTTACCTAATAGCAGATGTACATGCGAACGCGCCCTAATGTACTGTTCGCGGTTCGACGCACCGTGACCAATGCCGCATTTTCGACGCACGAGGCGTGCAGATACAACATTATTGCCTTCAAAACAAGAAAGAAGGAAAAAAAAACCATCACTGTAATCTCGTTTGAATACCGTCCCCCCGGGGACCGCTAACTCAGTTACAAATCCCACAAACCTAAAATCATCACTAGTAGTATGTAATTCTTTTTCGATTTAGTTCCATAAGCTAATAGATTCTTTTTTTTCAATAATTTCACGTCCCGCATTCAAAATATATCAAAGACCCGTATTTATGTCAGGAAATTAAGAAAATTGCACCCACAATTCAACCGCAGTGGAATATTGACTTTGAGAATAATGGTCTACCACAATAATTCTCAGGACCTTGAGTCCTTGACGAATATTGATCACCTACCGGTGGTTCACATTACTCCTGGTTTTAGAATACTCTGCGGGTCAATTGAATTTTTAACCGAAAAATTGATCCAATGTATTTTAAATTAACGAACTGTAAATATTTTTATTAGGAGACAGTATTTTTTTCTGGAAGTCGATTCCCACATATGCTGATGATGATAAATGGGAGAGAAGAACAATGGACTGTTTGGGAAGATTATGAAATGATATTTTATGAGGTATCAAAACATACTGGTAGGTCCTAATAAAAAGTCGGTATTGAAATGTTTTTTTTTTTCGTTAAGGTGGCGAAGGAGCGGAGATTATCTGAATACAGTCGTTTCATAGTGAGTTGCGACCCCCCAGGGGGTAGTAGCCGCTCTCCCCTAGCGTTGGACTTTCATGACGTATGGTGGTCATCTTTTCCCTGAATTACCACCATCTCCTTTCCACTTTGGTTCCAAGGGCCTTTCCCCTTGGAAAGGGGAAAATAGATTATTTGAATATCGAGTGCCCTATTTTTCCAGCAGACCCTTTTTATCACGGAGGGAAACTTTTTTTCTTCCTTTCATTCATTTGACAATCGAGTACCATGTGTCACACTGATTGGTCCTGTTTTAACATAATTCCACTCTCTCTCTTGATTAATTTCCCCCTCCAAAGGAAAAGGGGGCAATCTCCCATTCTTTTGATTTTTTTTTCTTAATCAACACGCATCCATTTTTTAGTTCAATTTCTAAAAAAGGAGGACAAAATTCTAATGTGGGCAATTTTTTTTGTTACAGCGAGCGATGCGCTTGGTCGAATCGATAAGGAACCAGCATCTCCGGAATCTATACAAGGTAACAAAAATATTATGTATTTCCTTTACCCGAAGATATAACTACTTTTTGTCTGAATTTTGCCGAAAACGGAAATCTATTTTTAGAAGATAATAAGTCGATTTATGATTTAACTCGCAAGCTATTTGGGTAATTTTTTTCCAAGTAAAGTATGTCATAAAGGCAATTATAGTTGGCATTGTGAGAGAGAGACTCCATTCTGGTTTCACTGGTTTGTCATTTGTTTTTAAGAACCCCTATGGTCGCAGAGTATAATAATATAACCGCCCTATTTTGTTTCCAACTCGCAAAAATTGTGCGCGGGGCAAAAGGCTATGGTGCGCATTATGTGTATCTCTTGGGTCTGCCGATGGAAGCCTTCAATGGATCGTAAAAAACGTTTTCGTTTGAAAGTCGCAGCAACCGTACGACGAAGCGGGCCCAATAATAATCGAGCAACAATTTGCAAAAGCCCCCGAGGTTTCGATGCACGGCTGTGGCTTTTCTCCCCACATTCAACCCCCTCTCGTTCTTTTCTGCGCGCCACAATTTTGCCTCTCGCAGTTTCTCGTTATTCGTTCCCGTTTATTTTTTTCAACTAGAAATTTGGCGCCAGCTACAAAAGTTGCAATTGCTATGGGGTTGCCTCTCGTTCACGTGACATGGGCAAAAAAAAAAGAGAAGAAGAAACGAACTTCATTTCAAACACCACATGTAGGAAGACGCGTGAGAAACTTCCACATGTAGAACTATTTCCGAAAGGACGCGTGAAATTACAAAAGTCAATTTTGGAGTTAAAAAGCGGAAGAATTAATAATTTAACAATAAACTATTGAACGATTGTTTTATTTTTAAACCGGTATTACGCTAACTTCGCGAACGTAAAATTTTTATGCCCGTATTTGCGCCAATCACGTGTGTGATTGTATTTATTCATGATCTAGTATGGGGAAATTTATACAAAATTCCCTAAAATAATTTTTCTTCGGTTCCTTGTCCTCTGCGTTGGAAGTTCGTTTGCGACTGATCTGAAACAAAAAGAATATTAACTATGAATAAAATTTTCCAAAAATAATCTCTATTGGAAATTGGTGATTTAAATCCAGGAAAAAATTTTTCCAGCAGCGGAAATCATTGTATTTATTCATGATCTAGTATGGGGAAATTTATACAAAATTCCCTAAAATAATTTTTCTTCGGTTCCTTGTCCTCTGCATTGGAAATTCGATCCTTGCGACTGATCTGAAACAAAAAAAATATTAACTATGAATAAAATTTTCCAAAAATAATCCGTCTTGGATGATTTCTATCCAGGAAAAAATAATTGTTCTTCTGTCCTTTGTCCTCTGCGTTGAAAGTTCAAACCTTGCGAATGATCTGAAACAAAAAAAAAATCATGTGAATAAAATTTCCCCAAAAATTGTCTCTGTTAAAATTTGATATTTTGAATCCAGAAAATAATTTTGTGAATTTATTTTTTGGAATTAAAAAGAAACTTGCTGAGCGAAGGTGCTTTTTGAATGACGGTTGACGCACGTACGCTGTGGTGTGTGTCCCATCAAATATTCTAGTTTACGAGGGTACTACATGTCTTCTCGAAGGAAAAAGGGACTTCCAAACCTTTATGATACTTCTCTATTTCCTCCATAAACGAACACCACGTTTTAATATCCTTCAATATTTTTTCAATTCAATTTTTCCAAATGTAAATATTTCTCTCCATCAACTCTATATATTTTTACCCAAAAAAAAAAAAAATTAATTGACAGTAGGTTCGCATCAAAAAAACAATGCCGAACCCAATTTTATAGCGAATCACGAATCAGTTTGCGACACAAAGAAAGCATCATCATTTTATTTTGCAGGAATGCGCATCGGTTTCTTATTGAAAAAAATCCAGTGCACCCTTTCCGAGTTTCGAGGACCCATTTGAAATTCCGCGAGTCCTTCAGTCGGAGGGCAAAGCCAAAGGAAAGAATGATTCTTGGGGCAAAAAAATTTTGCCATAGCTGGTCTCTCTCTCTTGGAAATCACGAACCGGTCGTAACCAAAGGACTTAAGGCATTTTGCCAATGAGTTCTCGGTTTATCTGCCTACCAACCTCAACGAATAGGGGGGAAGGGGGGGGGAGGACAATGATGACCGAATCGTCTCTCTCAGGGAAAAGAGAACGAGAAGGAAGGAAATAATAAAGGAGAGACAGAAAGTGGTCATTGCCAACCTGTGTTTTATTTTATAGCATTTAGTCCGTTGTTTGTCTTATTGCTATTAGACTGCGAGTCAATTAGTAATTTTATTTTAATGTGGATTCCCTGAATCGAAGCGAGAACTACCGGCGACTACTCAGCGGTGCTGCTAACGGCGATATTGTACAGTCGAGTGGGGGGGGGGGGGAGAGTGAGTGGGGGTAAAAGAGGGCCTCAATTCATGCGCACGGTTCCAGTAGTTGATGGTGGGGATCAGTCAGGAGTGGGCCCAAGTGAAGGGGGCATATCATTAGGAGTCATTAATATCGCGGACCTCTGTAATTTGACACACTTCCGATCGCCTAGCGCCACCACTCGCCACCCGCTCCATATTTCTCTTCCACAAATAATATCTCATAGTAAAGCCGCCACGACTTCTATTTTTTGCCATAATCTATAGAAAATCGAATCCAGTTCTCGACTTTTTCACTCGTTTCATTAAATTGAAATTCCCCTGTTTAAAAATAAAAGAAGAGTAATAAAATATAATTATAAAATATTATAAAATAATAATTATATTCATATAATTTTTCATGATTGTATTTTTTTTCTCTTCATAGAGAAACATTTGCTAATTCTAATGACGATGATTTACGGATAGTGATTTTATTATTCACGATCGTTCATTAATTCCGCTTCCTGGAAGGCGGTCTCGGGATAAAAGTGCGGCGCAAATTTAATGTTGAGAGTTCACTTGTAAGCGATAATCGCTTGTTTATTTATGCCACTTACGTACAGCACACCTGTTCCACCAATAAGGCTCGACTTGGGATTCCTTCGTCCTGTTGATGCGCACTCGAGGAAGATTTCTCCAACGGAAACGAGAATCGAGACTTAATTTCCTCAGTAACTGAAGTTCAATCCGTTAACTTTTCACTTCCTTCTATTCCGAATAAGTGACGTTTCACCCCATTGGATTTCAAATGAGAAAACTATTTCTCAGCGCCAAAGAAATGCAAAAAAAAAAGACAAAAGACCTTTTTAGAGAGAAGAAATTTAATTTGGATAAATTTAACTCCGCGTTGTTTTTTTTTTATTTTAAGGTCTAAAGGACAAAGGAATCATTAAAAAAAAAGTTTTAAAGGCCAGCAATTTGCAATTCGCTGCTTCATAAAGAAAAGACTCGGGTAATATTTGTCTCATCGTGCGGTTTTCTTGGAAGACTATAAATGTTGCAGATCCAGGACGAAATTATTGTTGTAGAACGATCGAGTTGGTTTCACTTTGGAATGCAAAGGACGAGATCTAAGACCGCCGCATTTCTCATAACTTTGTTATTCAAATTTTCCTCTCTCTATTTTTCAATCCTGTGGAGAAAGATTTTTTCCATTTCTCGAACAGTTGAAATCGGCCGCGCGTATCGTCCCTTTTCGCTATATATGTGTCCAGAAAAGTAAATTCAAATCTCACCCAGTTTACCGTGTGTGATCAGATTTTTATCACCGCAATAACTGCTTGAGGAAATAAAATTTTTCATCTGAATAACGATTTTTTGCAAAGGAATATTTTTCAAATTGAATGAGAGTTTCACGAGAGAGTGATAATTTTAAGAAAATCGTTTCTGAAGAATTAATATCGCAATAAATGCCAGACAATTAATTTTTACCCATAAAAGTAAATTTTTACAATTGTCCAAATTTACCGCGCACTTGGAAAGTTTATGTTGATTATTTTCAAATTACATATATCCCTGGAAGTGTGTCAAAAGTTATAAAATGGGGGATGAGAGAGAGGAGACGAGTGTAAGTGCGCTAATCGTGTAAGTGGAAATGAAAACGAGCAGATCTTTTCCTGGAATAAAGGAACCGTCGGACATGAGGATTGACTGAAGGGAATGATGGGCAAAAGAGTGAAGACGAAACGGACCAGTGATCCGTATATACACGAGAAATCGCTCACAGTTCCAAGATGTTTTCCTTCCTGACACATTGTTCTCACGATTCAAAGCATCAGAGAAACTGTCCGCGCATCCTCGACTTCCGACCTTCGTTTATTATATGATATGAGAGCAAAAAAAAAATAATTCCCCAGATAAAAAGATAAAGACATTTCTTATCATTAGTCAACGTATTTACAGAATCACGAGAAATATATATGAAGAGGGTGCTCATAAAAACAACAAAGAGACTTTTAATGTCATTTTTATGAGATAAACATGACATTGTCATTACAAGAGAAGATTCCTCTATGTCTAAAAAATTCCTCACTAAATAAAATTAGAACCGAAAAAATTAGTGTTAATTATTCCAATGGAGAAACATTGGTATTCATGATCTAGTATGAGGCAATTTATACAAAATTCCCAAAAATAATTTTTCTTCGATTCCTTGTCCTCTGCGTTGGAAGTTCGATTGCGACTGATCTGAAACAAAAAAAGTATGTAAATAAATGTTTTATTTTAATTTTTCATCGTTAATTTTTTCCGATAACTGACCTTGGAAGGGATTTTCGGACTATTTGGGAATTTTATCGCAGACAATATATACAAAAACTGCGTTTACTTGCGACATTAGAAAGGTAACTCGTCATTGAATTTCGAATTCCTAGGTGGCGCTAGTATTCCTAGGTGCGATAGTCCAAGAGGGAAAATATGTAAGGAATTATCAAAAATGATTATCATCATAAGATAATTAAAATCTTTCGTGAGAAATATTCATCATCATTGACTAGGCTATGGAAAAAACTTTCTTTTTCTGATGCGATCAGTTGTTTATTGTCGGCATTGCTTATTTCATACTCGTACTCGGCGCCAAGACTAGCAATTAGCAATTAAACCAATAACACTGAGCAATTGGTGATTCCATTAATGTGACGTTTCTCACGGAGTGAAGAATTTCAATTTTTTTACGAACCCCCATTTCTATGATTAATTTGTCATTAATTAATTTTAATCACTCTTCCTCGGAAAGTCACTTTTGAAAACAGATAATTTGGAATTAAAAGGTACAACTGCAGATGCTACTTAATTAAATTTCAGAGCGATATATCAATATATGAAAAATAAAAATAAGGGAATAATCAAACCGTATGGCGTCATCGATTCCCTAATCTTTCTCTCGGCTAATTTTCAGTGCGACAATTAATTAACGATGAGCGGCGTATGAAAGACGATGATATAGCAGTGGGCGAGCCAATTGACTACCAATGGATGAGTTGATATACACCCACGCGAGACGTTTTTCAATAATAATAATAATAATAATTAAATAATCAATATGTATTAGGCTTATTACAGCGCGTGCGCGAGATTAATTTGATTGTCCGATGGTAGAGGCTCGTATATCGTTTAATAGGCGCCATATTGTTCGTATAACGACGCAATAAATATGGACGCTAGCAAATGAAAACGATAAATTGTCGAATACCTCCTGTCGGCGACATGTGAACTCCTTCATCCCCCACTTACTCTCCTCATTCTTCTCTCTGCCTAAAGCAACTTTAGACGTCTTCCGTTCCGTTTTTCTGCAAAAACCATCTTCCCTTTTATAAAAGGGTGGTATACGACTCATTATTTAGTTATAAAAAAGCAACGTGACGAAAAAAAAATCGAAAGGTAAAAAGTTTGATTGCTGCTGCTGCTGCTGATGATGATGATGATGGAAATTTTATGAAGCCGGGAAAGAGATTTTATTAGCATAAATCATAAAAACCGGAAATAACGGTTTAGAGTCTTGACGAGCGAGTTATTTTTCTAACCCTCTGAATGAGATCGACCACTTACCCCCAACTACTTTCTTCCTGTTTATTATAATCAATTAGCACCCCGTTATCTACCAGCACGCGACTTCATATATGAGGGTGTATGAAAGTCGAGGGGTGAAACCCTCCAACGCATTTTTTTTCCTTTTTTATATTCTCTTTCGAAACGGGTGTACTTGCAACAGGCTGATGAGTGGCAAGATTCTCCATTTTTCCCTCTATTCGACTTCCCCAATTGAGGGGACAACCTTCACACTGATTTTTTCCATTTTACAGGCAATGATTTTCATTTTTATCATCCATATACACTATTAGAAAAAAACCTGAGTCTCAAAATGATACAATAAATGTTTTTTTTTGTTATCAAATCTTTATTTCTCAAAGTTAAACGACAATTCAGGAAAAATAAATAGAATTTTTAGGTTAGGAATCGAACGTGACACAAGAACGATTGCCAACCGTGTAACACAAAACTGTATTATAATGGCGCTAAATTTAAAAATTGCAAATTGCAATTGCTTTAAAATTGAGTAGAAAATGAAAGTTACGCACAGAAAAATTCCACTGCTGCTTCATGTTACAAAAGTGTAAAGGTAACCAAAAGGTACCGAATAAGATAAGTGGTACACGCAGGCTAGCAAAGTAAGGAGTTTTTTTTAGGGGCAAAAAGAAGGGGTTTCTAAGGCGTTAGAAAGCGGCATTGATGGGGGTAAAAGGAGAGGGGGGGAAAGGAGGATATTTTTTTTTCCTTTTCCTGAAGATCTTTTACGATTTACGCTTCTGCAGAAATCCGATACCCTCGTCAGCCATTAAGCCAACGTTGTGCGTCAAAAAGAGTTCATGTATGTGTGAGAATAAATACGGTGGGAAAGAAAGCATCCAGAGAAAAGGAAAGATGGGTAGCAGTGTTCGATATTTTTTCCCGCAAGACTCGCAATTGTAACATAGTTACTTATTCCTTGCAAGAAAAACACTAAACAAGAGTATAAGTATACTTTAGTTACAACGCGAGAAAATTAAGCCGTTTTTGAAAATATCCTCTATTTACCCTTCCGTGCAGAAATTGCCCCAGTTTTCCCTATTTAAAATAGGGCTCTAACAAGGGTCTTGCAAGAAACTAGGAAAACTAGATAGACCCTTGCTAAAGCCCTATTTCAAGTAGGGTCAAGTGGGCCAATTTCTGCACGGTCTATAATAACTACACTGAAAAAAAAATTTATTTGATTCAAATAATGATCATTATTTGAATCAAATAAATTTTTTTTTTCAGTGTATATATAAAATTACTAGTAGTGAGAAAAATTTTCATCCTGATTCAATTTAAAATACATTGTCTTGCTTCCATTTACTTTATAGAAATCTGTTCTTCAAAATACCCGCGTCACGAAAAAGGGGAAATAGTAAAAATTAGAGAGAGAGAAATGATGCTCGAGGGTTTTTTTTTCCCGAAAAATTCACTGAAAGACACCACTATTTAGAGAAGGGGACGAAAGTCGAACAGGCCAGTGAATTTCTGGTGACTGGCATATAATTGACATTTCGCAAGAAGTATCTTCTTCGTCTAGACGGTGATAATCGTCTCTCCTCGCGATCTCTACTACGACGAAAATAAATAAAAAAAAAACCTAAAAAAGAAGGAAGTCAAAAACCACAACAAGGGAATAATTAAATTCATTAACAGTTGAAAACTTGATGGGCGTCGATGGCTTAATTATTAACTGTGAGGAGTAATAATTTTTCATATAATGAACTCGAAGAACCGGTCACTCGGGAGAAAATTTTTTATTTTTACAAAAAATATATATATATATAGAAATTGGCCTTGAATTAACAACAGGATGATATAAAAAAGTCAATTATAATTATCATTATACGAAGGGAACATGAACTCATTTTAATGAAGATATGTTGACTCGAAAGAACCAACATTATCTATAATTAAAGTGATATTTATTTATCCACTGACAACATACAATTTCAATTTGAAGTCAGGATCTTAATGAAATTTAAGAGGAGAACTGAACATTATTGACCACAATGGCGGTTATATCGCGATTTTCTTCATCGGCAGCCATGGGGAGTATAATAAAAAAAGCTCTGCGGGAGCTTGATAAGCCAGAGGGTATTTCACACTCGGACAACCCTTGTATCGTAGAGGGTGGTAATGTAGCGTTATTTAACTCGGTTACCAGCACCCCGACAAGTTTCTTGATCGCAAAGAAACAAAAAAAAAACCACCCGGGGTGCTCGTTGTCCCGTGAAAACAATGCGGGCGGAAACTAAAATAACTTTTAATTTTTGTAAATAAATATTTTCCCAGATACTTTCTGAATAAACTGGATTTTTATAATTTCTGGATGTAATGGAAAAAAATTTAGTAGGGATCACACGTGCTTAGCAATATCTGGTGGTAAGTTAAGAAAGTCGCATAAATCGAGGTCAGTATAGCGTGAAAATAGAATGTAAAGCGTTCCTAGAGCCCTCGGGCCTTGGAGGTTTTAAAGGCCCGACATTCTAACGGGGGTGGTTTGACGTGTATGACGTGCTGGCCACGTGACCGGAATATCAAGCTAACAATCACTGCCCCGAAGTACGCCGGACGAATCTTAAATATGGGATATTCAAATAATCCCCCCCGAAAAACGTTCGCAGCTTTTAACTATATGACCCCAGAAAAGAGGCAAGTCATTCACGAACGTAACAAATATTCCCACTGAGTTCCATTATAGAAGATCGCATAAAAATCGTAAAATCAGATCATAATCGGAAAATTAGAAAAAATTGATAACTGTTTCAATAGAGCGAAACTGTTTCGTAATCGAACGGGGAAGAATTTGTTCGAAGAATTTGGCGCGAAGTTACCCATTTTGGATTTATGTAAAATTAATGTAGTAATATGTGTCGAAAAGGATGAGTGTTTTAGCATTCGTCTCATGGTCAACGGCTGGACCACAACCATACATCAATGCCAACTAAACGAGGGTGCTAGTGCCAAATGGACCCTGAGTGCCAGTATATGGAACTCCCTCGCGGTAACGCCCTTCTTTATATGCATAGCTTCATTTCCTTATCGGAAGCTTTGCCGAAAGACCAATTCGACACCATCTTCTTTTTCAAAAAACCCGAGTGGGAAATTTCATTTTAAACATTTTATGATGACTTCTGATGGCAAATCCGCTCCAGCAATATCTGCTGAGGCAATGTCACCCAATTTTTTGATGACTTTTTCAATTTTGTCTATAAGGTTTAATCGTAATACGTGATCGATTATATTAAAATTACTTTCAGCCTTGAAATCTGCATCATCTTGACGTCCTTGTAATTACCTTGATTCTCGTCCTTGACTTACCTTGATTCTGAAACAAAAAAATTTCAATTAATACAAATGAAGAGAATTTAAGAAATATTTCTGTGGAACGAAAACTAGATTATGATTGTTCTGATTAGGAACTCCATAAACCAGCTGATGAGTATCATAAATCAGCGGGGTTCCCCTATTGAATTTGATAGTTTTGAAAATTACAACTACACCTTTTTCTTAAATAAAGTGGCACCTTCGAATCAGACACATCTGGCCTCATCTCGTGCCGTTAGGATCAGGCCAACATTTTCCACATACGTTGATGGCACGCGTGTGCCACTCGTTTTTCGTTCGGTGTAAGTTTCATGATGAAAAATAGAATCAATTAAGTCCTCTAACTGTTTCCACCAAAAAATCTAACTGTTCTTTTCAAAAAATTGTACACATCTGCCTAGAAGTGTATTTTCCATATCAGGGCGAGTATCAACTATCAATTGCCCATCTGTTTTCAATTTTCATCATCAGTGAAAGTGTCTTTGTCCAATGGACAATCTGACTGAAAATATTAAATCACTTTTTTGAAATATATTCACTTTTGGTAGTTTATGTAATTCCTGGCAGCTGCTTTTCTTAAAGAATATTTTATTCGGTTATTATATTGTCCATTTCTTTAGGTCCACATTTTTATGGATTTATAATCCGGTGCTAAATAAAGTCACCATTGAGTTTCTTCTCACAGTGTTTTAATCCCATTTTAGTTTGGAAATATGAAGAATACATTATGGAGTGACGCCATTTTGTAAGATTGCGATTTGTGTTTGGAAAGGTTTAGAGGCTAAATTATAATAGCGGGAAAGTTGACACAGAAGGTATATCTATTGAGATAAATTTGGGATGAGGGGGGGGGGGGTTTAGTTAAAGTTGGACTTTTGGGAGAGGGAAGAGAGTACATAGGATGAAGAGGTATGCATCAGGTACGAGTGTGTATGTGCTGGTTAGAAGAAGAGTGGCCACGTGCCTCTGGCAGCACGCGACCAACCTAACGGTTTTATGCTCACCCCACACCGTTCTAAAACCAGTCCACCCCTTCTCACCCTTGCCTACGGCTCAAAACATACGTGGAGACACTGTTATTCTATTGGCTCTGATCCCCTCGTTCTCTCTCTCCCAACCCTTCGATACATCCTCCTATATACATATATACATAATAGTATCTCCTGATACATTCTACTCGCCTATCTCTAAAATAGTTCTGCCCTTTCAAATTTGCACCAAAATGCTATTTCCTAATTTTTCAATTCCAGCTTTATTTTCCTGAGCCAAAAACAAAATTATTTTTCGTTATTCTTATATAGAATAACGAGAGAGAATAAAATTTGACACAAACCGTAAAAAAAGGGAAAATACTATTATCCCCAAATGGTGTGTTTTCGTTAATAAAATTCAAGAAATCGCGCCCAATGTTGAATCCACCTTAACGAATCAATTTAAGGAAAAATGTTTTCTTTAGAGATGAGGAATGATTTTAACGCGTGCGAGCGTGAATATTTCGATTGGGAATATACATATATATGTGTCACCGGATTTCCTTGGAATTGGAGCTAGAAACATAATCGAATGACGTAAGGCCCTAATAAAATCGTAAGTCGGTTGACAGGCGGCGAATGCACGGAGAAAAACCCCGGGATACCTCCCCCGTAAACCTTCTCGGTGGGTCGCTTTGTTATATGTTGCGCAAGCAGCAAGGAACAAGAATGGCGACCAAGAAGCAGATGTTGCTTAGACTCTGAATTTCTGCCGCGTTGATACACGACCAAGAAGAGAGAGAAAAAAGCCCTCCACGCTTTTAATGCGATCTTACCATCTTAGGGCGCATCCCAATAGAAACCAAAAAATTCATGAATCGAATACCCCTGCTCTGTGGAAATAAAGATCATTTTTAAATGTAACATTCACGAGAAGAATTATTTATCATCTTTGTATTCACTCGCGGGTTATTATATTCAAAACAGTGGTAATAGAGTGAATCAGCTGATCGAATTTGCTGCGCCATTTTCAATAGTGCGCGCGACGCTGATCAGTGCGACATTGCGCATATTCGTCAAATGCGTCAAAAAATTAATTATCGCAAAGATAGAAAAAGTAATAGAGAAATAGAAAAGGAGCAGTTTTATGATAACAATTAAATATTTTTTCCACCTTGGCGCATTTAGAACGCCGCCGCCGCCCTTGTTTCTCTCCTCTTCTCTTTGTCATTATCTCGTCGATTAATACGCAGTTCCGCGAATGGGAATTCTATAATTCTTCTTCGCAAATTTTCTTAATTGATTCCCGGGAAGAAGACGGCATAAAGGGTGGTCTTCACGAAACTAAAAAAAAGTGCCGGTATATAAAGATTCCTCAAGAACGAATAGCGGAAGGACCGGAAGGTAAAACGTAAAGCGAAACCAGGGATAACGAGAGAATGAGAGCTATATAATCTTATAAATGCGCGCTAACGCAAAATACTTGGAAATTACTCTTCGAAAATTCATAACATTTCACCAAATGGTATATACTCTCATCAAAATTATTTATCCCTAATCGTAAAATTAATTCCTTCTTCGTTATCCATTACAAATGTTGTATATTGAAATTCTTCGAAATTAGAATAACTTCTGTAAAAATGGAATTAGAATACAAAATATACAAAGGAGGAATTTTTTTTGATGATGAATTATGATGATGCGATGGAAAAAAGGGAAATGAGGGCGGGGGAATAATGAACCAAGAGCCGCGAAATCAAAGGAAAAGCGTGAAAATAACCATATTTCTCTTTTTGTGGTCGGCGGTTGCTTTTTGGCAATGACTCGATGATTTTCCCTCTGGGGCAAATCGATATTTTATGTAGATCACGCAAAAGAAAAACACGCCCTCATTGTCGGCGTCTCGCACCTCGGCTACAAAAACTCCCAATGGCGGAACTACCGCGGTTCCTGAATTATTGTTCCACTCCGGACCCAAATATAGCTCTAAAGGCAAGAAGATAGAATCAGACCTTTGCGCTCTGATTCACCGTAACGAAACAGGAAGAATTAAAATTACCAAATTCTTGAAATCATCCTTTTTCATCATTTATCATAATTCATCAGGAAAAATTTTGGATCAATTGGATATTAAATACTGTGGCAATACTTTGGCTACTTTTCGACTCTTTTTGTATATATGATTCAGAAGTGCAGGGTGAATTTGGAGATGTAATTAGAAATAGAATTAGCAGGTACGGAAAGATGAACTCAGGTGGTATTGTGACGATCACCTGACGATCACCCTCTTCCCTGTCCCTCGTGTATGTGAAATTCGGACAGAAGGTCAGGTCTACAATTACAGTGGGGGTCGAAAAGGCAAGAGCAATAATCAATGTGATGCAAAGTCCAATGAATGCCAGCTGCATCATCCTCGGGAATAATGGGAAATGCAACGATTTGTGTTATTTGAATGCGTGGGTGATGGATAGACGCTTACTGTGTCACTCGTGCAAACGTTAAACGGATCCTTCTTGAATATATATATATCCCTCGCATCAAATGATCCCCTATTATGTTCGCATCTAGGTACGATTCCTATTTTTCCACTTCTTGCATAAGCGTGGGTGCTCCTCTCCCTATTGCATCGTCCTACAACCAAAAAGCAGATAGGCTCAATGATTTACCACGCTCTTGCTCCAGATCTTTAGAATCTAAATCTCGATTCAGATCGAGATATCGGAAGCCTGGGAAATTTCACCTCTCTATTCAAATTTTATAAATCCGCCTTTTCATATAGATTTTTGATATAAAATTCATTTCAAAAAAAGTATGAGCCTCTTCCTTAAGAAAAATTTCTAGCCTCCATCTGAAGGAATTACACCAACTTTGGCGATATTTTAACAACAAAATAAATTATTCCACGAATCGAAAAAATTGAAATTATTAATAATTTCAAAAATGGTAAAAATTGGTATTGTATCATGAAATGATGAGAATGTATCAAACTTCGCATGAGAATTTAGAAATCAGGATGAGAGGTATTGAAAAACGTTACAGGTAACTTTTAACCGTCGTTTGCGGAAGTTACGATCATCATCATCATCATTGGCAAAATCCGTTAACAATTCGAAAAGCAAGCCCTGTTTCTCCGCAGAAGGAAACTTTTCTCCTCTTTCTTCCTATCCCCTCCACAATATCCATCTTCTTTTACACCTTTCTCCACTTCCTCCATGACTTTAAGAACATAAAAAATGTCTTTGACATTGCTACAGACATTTTTTAACGGTTTTTGCACCTTATCTGTATATACTGATTGGTGACAAAAAGGGTGTTCCTGGGAAATTTCAGAACCTGCTCCAGAGAGTTTATATCCCAAAAAGGGTGAAAAAAAACGGAGGAATTCTAAAAGAGAGAATTCACCCCAAAAAAGAATATTGTCGCACCCCTCGAAACCGAAATGACTTCTCACGGAAAGCTAATTTTAGTGGAAAAAATGGAGAAAAAACGTCTGTGAAAAGGGGACAGGATAATTTAGATGCAAATTCATCAAAAAAAAAAAGGGGGGGATTTTTCGTACCTGTAGATGAGAGTGAATGGATCTCTCGATAGATAAGGAGTGGGGAGAGCAACTGAAATTTTATCGCATATCCGTCAAATATGGTCTCTCAATTCTTCTCAAAATGTAAAGACTCCACTACCTGATGCTGTAATTTTTTTTTTCCTTTTTTTTCATCATTTCAGGGGAATCTGCGTCAGGTAAAAAAACACGATTTGGGGAGATCAAGGAGAATCTATAAGGGAGAGGGGGGTACTGGCCTTGCAATTCTGTGAGATCTGCCGGATTTTCAGAATTTTTTTTCTCCATAATAATTTCTCTCTTTCGGAGCTTCAATTTCTACCTGACTGTGTACATAAATTTTTTTTGCTCCTCTAAAATCCCCCAGGATGAGAAAATTTCCAAAATGGTCATGCGACTTTTTTTTCTCCAGATTACTCCACTTTCCCATGGTGTTTTTCTCTCTCTCTCTCTCTTTTCTCAACTATTTTCCGAATATTGAAAATACAGTAAAAATTGAAAATTATTAACAAAAAAATTATACTATCCCTTTTTGGATTGAAAAAATTGCGTCGTAAATTCAGCTGCCAAAAAGGGGTTCCTCCTTTTTTAGTCGCGGTGTATCAAAATAATTAGAATTAAAAACCGTTATGCGCGACTGAATTATACACACGTGCGCACAGAACAAAATGATCCGTAAACCATAAGCTCGTTTTCTCGATCGATAAATCGGTTCCGAACATAATCGGACTATTATATTTCAAGTTAAGAGTAACGAAGGTCGCAGAAAAATTTTTCGAGAAAAATCAGTGGCAAGAGAGAGAGGGAGGAGGGGGGGGACAAAAGAGAATTGGGGTCTCTTTAGAATGGGAAAAAAAAGGGTGGCGAGGGAGGGCGTCATAAGATACGATGATGGATGCCCGAAGGGTTGTTTTGCAAGTTACGGAGGCCGTGCCGATGGGCAAAGGGTTTTTTCCCTTACGACCAATCGCGGTAACGAGACGGCAAAGGACGAACCAATAGGCCGGCTTCATTCTTTCAATGTTGGTGGGGGTAGTTTGCCCTTAGGGCCGCCGTAGCGTTGCGTCACTCTGACATTCACTCCGTGTCGGTCTCACCGTCAAGAATCGAGTGTGTGTCAAGTGCCCAAGAAATTTTCATAATTTTTTTTTTCCCTTCATTCGTCCCATGAAGATTTCAAATTCAAAATCTAAAAATTCAAATCTAAAAATTTTAAATTATATTCAAATATAATTAGAATTTAAATAAAAATTAAATTACAATTTAATTTACAATTCATTTTTTAATTAATTTTTATTTATAAAATTATTATTTAAAAAAAAATTTTTCCCCATTTGATTAATTTTTGAAAAGAAATTTTTCACGAACGGGAAAATTGTGCCGAAAGTTATAAAAAATGACCGAAAGTGTGTGATAGTGTGAAATAATTTCTTTTTTCATCCTGATAAATGGATTTTAAATTTTCGTACTGGATTCAGAGGGAAATACCAATGTGAGGGTGAAGAGTGAAGGTTGTTGTGATTTGAAAATGGTCTTTCTTGAAGACCCGAAAATGATTTTTACGGACATGCGACTTCATGCTACCAGCACACCCACCTCCACTCCCACGAGATTCCATCATAATCATCGAAAATATAGGGCGCAAAATAATAACGATTGTACGAATCTTTTTTTCGGTAGTTGTAAATTTTTGAATAATTATTACTTCCACTTCTTTTTTTTGGAAATTGAAACTCAATTTTGAGAATGAAAGAACTTTTTTTTTGAAATTGCTTTTTTTTTTGCAAATTTCTTTCCAATATAATTTGGAATTTATTTTAAATTTTTGAAAGTTTTTTTTTGTTGAACTTTTTGAAATTCATAGAAAAAATGAATTGTTCCAGATGCTGATTTGCATGGAGAAGTCGAAGGTCCTGATCTTAGTGGCGATGACAGAAGTATCGCCAGTGACGTTCAGGATGCGAATGAACCACATTTGGACCACGATTCCATCGACTCAGATCGGGAGGCTCTTAATTTGGTAAGTCATCAAGTTATTATTAAATTATCATTAAATTATTCAAAAAAAAAAATAGAAAAAACAATCTGAATTCAGTTTGAGTCGCCTATTTAATTTTAAGATCGGAATAGCCGCGGGGATTAATTTCCTAACAATTCTGCAAAACAGCGGTTGGAGTTCAATTCCCGGTTCATTCAATTTTTTTTTTAAATTGTAGCTACTCAAAGTAAAATTTACAGTCAGGATTCCGACAAATATATTATTCCACCTATATTTCAAGAAAAGGAATGAATAATTATTAATTATTAATTATTAATTATTAATTATTAATTATTAATTATTAATTATTAATTATTAATTATTAATTATTAATTATTAATTATTAATTAATAATAATAAAAATTGATGAAATTTCAAATGTTGATCGTTCCGAAATATATATATGTATACATCAGGTAATTCTCAGAAAGAAACCTAAAACTAATAAACGTATTTAATTTCAAAGAAAAAGATTAATTACTTTCGATAAATAAAGCACGATTTTTCCTTAGAATTCCAATTTATTCGCTCGCTGGAGCTCGGCTTGTGTGCAAAAATAAAAATACTGCGAAATTATTAACCTCGGAGATAATTGATTCTCCCTAGGAGGAACACTCATGCGAGACTCTCCAGGGTTAATCCTAAACATGTCATGCAATACAGGCAAATTTGCAGTTGCTTCGTGTTCGTAAATTACAAGTTCTGTTTAGTTTGTAGTTAATTGACGCATTGCTTGACACTTTAAAATCTTCCAAATTGACAGGAAATTATTAAATTCGATAAATAGAAACAAATTGAAAAAAGGGGGAAATTTTCAGTATCAGTTTTTTAGGCTTGAAGAAAAAAAGATTAAACAAAAAATATAGGAGTAAAAGATATTGATTTGCTGATGATGGTCTTTTAGAAATAGACTTTTATCTTTAAGAATCACTTTTTGTTTGAAGATTTCCGCCACAGGTGTTTCTAGATTATGAGCTCCCTAGGTAACTAATTAGTGTCCAACAGGTGATGAAGGCCCTTCTTCAAGAGCTACTCACAAGAACTCGAGACTTCGAATTACAGAAAATTGTTGGTAAACTCGCTTCAATTTGAAAAATTTCCCCCCATCGTTAGCATTCATTACAATCGTCCAATTAATACTATCATACAATCATAATTTTACTGTTCTCAAATAGATTCCAATAAAAGTCCAAAAAAAGTCCAATAAAATTCCAAAAAAATCACAATTTTTCGAAATTTTAAATTCTCATGGGGATCGCGAATTTTTGTCGATTTCTTATATATATGTTTTCTTGAGAGAAACATCTGTCGAGAATCAAAAAGTCGGATACATTGACTGGTCGCGGCGTTCACCCTCGACTATGGCATAAAAAGTGCACGAGAGTTCAATATTTGAGAAATAAATAAAAGTGGACATTTCTAATAGAGAGGGGGTGGCTTTGGAGGAAGGTTTTATAAAACACAAAAGCTTATAGGATGGAACCCGGAGTGACCAATATCCTGACCTGGCCGAGTGTAAACACTGCTTTTGTTCGACAGCGTTTACTTTACGATATTAGGGAGGGTGGTCCTTCCGATTGCTGATGTTTCCAACGCGATGCGAATTCTCATCCACTGGAAATTCAAAAGCCTCTTGAAAAAATTACCCCTGAATAATATTTACAACGCGGGCGCATTTATCAGATTTGTTGAAAAATTTTTTTGCATAATAAAGTTTTTTTTTTCTTGCAGGTCACGGATGTCTCGCACAGGAATAGCAGTAGTGGAACCAGTGGTAGCGCATCATCACCAAGTTCGGGAGTGAGTAGTCAGCTGACCGGAAGTCATGCGGGCAATACCGTTGGATCGCAGGCAGCATTAGCAGCACAACTTGTGGGCCAACAGCTTCTTATGCATGGTTCACTTGGTGCTTTGAGTCCACAGGAAATTCAAGCTCTAGCTTCAACCCTTCAACAGCAATCACTTCAACAGCAACTTCAACAATTCGCCATGTTCCAACAGGCGAATCCGGCGGCAGCGGCGGGACAACTTCCCGCGCAGGCTCAATTCTTCCTTCAAAATCAGGTTCGTAATCCCTTCATTTTTCCACCAATGACAAGGTGAAATCTCCCAGGCGGAAGTTCTCGAGTACGATCCATTCTCCTCGCTCCAACTACTTTAATAAATTAGATTTTCGGAAAAGGATCGAGTACCTTCAAGAAATGTCATTTCCCTTTATCGAATTTCAAAATTATTCATCATTAATTTAAAACAACCCTTTTAATCTTCCTTTCAGTATTGGAACGACGAATTTGCAAAATTCTCAAATTCTTCAACAGGGACAAAATAAAAACTTTTACAGTCAGTTCAAAATCAAACCTTTTCTTCACATTCATTCCACTCTGAAAGGTGATTTAACTTCATTTTCCTCTTTGAAATTCATCCAAAGAGATCTTCATTTATAAAAAAATGTTTATAATTTGTGCATTCATTGAAGGGAAATTTATTATCGCTCTCTTCTTGGAATGATTCATTGAGACGATCTTCTTTTTTCGTATGCTTCTGGAATAAAAAAAAAAATATATATATATATATGCCCGATTGTGTACACTCGATACATATCGTATCGATAGGCACACTGGCGCATAATACTGTGAATAGGTTAGGTTACATTTTACCAAAATGTTTGAATGGTGTGTGCATGTATGAACAGAAACCGAGGGGAAGAAGTAACAAAACGACTTTGCGTCTAGCAGATTTAATGGGGGCCCTCCTTCGACCTGGAGTCCTGCGCATCTTTTCAAAAGGTATTCCTACACGATTCGTTAAGGGAAACCTATGGCACCTTGCCGCGGGCTTTCTTTGTTACCTAACACGTGGCTAGGGTGAAGAGTTTTTTTCTTCATATTTCTTTCTTCCCTTCTCATATATGTATAAGAATCCTGCGCCTTATGCCGCTTGTGTCAAATTTTCCAAGAGAGACACACGACCTTCTCAAGACTCAACCCTTTTTTTTTGAACACGCGCTCAACCTGTTCCAATGGATCAAAAAATTCGATAATATTCCTTTCGATCAAGCCCTTCCGGTTTAAGGTCCCTTTTCATAATAGGCTATTCTTTATTGACACGTTATGTCACTAGTTTAGTAATAATATCTGATACTTGAATATTAAGATCAGCAGCTGCAGTTCATGTTACTCAATTCTAACCCCATGAGATGATAATTAATTCCCTCCAAGGAGATCAATTACTATACATTTTAGTTTTTCAAAATTCATATATTCAAAATGAATTTACGTTTAAAAATAATTTTCCGAAGAAATTAAACTTTTGGAAGAACAGTATTTTAAAATTATTCATCATTAATTTAAAAGACCCCTTTTTAATCTTCTTTCCAGTATTGGAATCAGCCCCTTTCATAATTCGATTAGCAGGCAAATATGTTAACTGACTCCGCACTTGATTTACCTGTGAAAGCGTGTCGACACAATAAAGGTCCTTGTTATTAGCAAACACGCGACCATTCGAAGAAAGCAACCCTTTTACATCGAAGGTATATATGCAAGGGTTCTTGGTATTCACGCAATAACCTGTCACAGAACCCGCACGTGGCCAAATGTAAAGCACTTGAATGGGGCTTCTACATAAATAAGCATATAAAGTCTGTTGGTATGGCGACACGCGACCTGACCAAGATCCAAAAAACCCTTCTAGGAAAAAAAAGGGCGCCTACAGGAGTTACTACCCCAGCTCGAATGTGTTGTTTAAGAAAGGGGTGAAGATAATCGATTTAGTACTCTTGCCTACCTAATCTCCTCTCAAAAAAAAAATCCTACTGACACATGACAAATATTATACAAATATTCCCTTATTCCCACCTGTTTAATTGAAATTGCGAAATGGAGTTGTTTATTAAAAGTTGGCATCTTGCAGGGGCTGTTGCAGAGCGGTGGCTACCCCCCGAGACCAAGTCATCCGCGCTCACAGTCCATGCAGGTACAAAACTTCCCACAGGGTTGTAAATTACTTTTTATGTTTCATTATTACCTTTTTCATGCCATCACATATAGAGAAAAAAACAGCATGAAGAGAAAGAATTTTTTTCACAATAGTGTAGTTCTTAGTTAGAAAAATTCCATTTCCTGCATATGCTTTTAGCTCTAGAGTGACTTTCAAAAAACTAATGATCAATTTCTTTGCAGGTACAACAGGCGGTTGCGCAAGCGACGCAGCAGCTGCAGGCTCTGCAGAAGCAACAGGCTCTTCAGGGTGGTGGTGCACTCGTTGGTAGGAGTTTAGCTCAACAACGATCACCACCACCTCCAGGAACGCCACCAGCCGTTAAGCAACCACCAGCAAGATTAGAACCCTCGCCAGAAGAGACAACCGATCTGGAGGAACTTGAACAGTTCGCTAAAACCTTCAAACAACGGAGAATTAAGTTGGGATTCACTCAAGGTGATGTGGGTCTTGCAATGGGTAAACTTTACGGCAACGACTTCTCCCAGACGACAATCTCGAGGTTCGAGGCCTTAAATCTTTCGTTTAAGAATATGTGCAAACTGAAGCCTCTTCTTCAGAAGTGGTTGGAGGACGCGGATAATTCGTTGAATAATCCAAATTCATTGACGAATCCAATGACGACTCCGGAAGCAATTGGAAGACGGCGGAAGAAGAGGACTTCCATTGAGACGAGTGTTCGACTCGCGTTGGAGAAAGCTTTCTGTCAAAATCCAAAACCAACATCAGAGGAAATCACCATGTTGGCTGATAGTCTCGCAATGGAGAAGGAGGTGGTTCGGGTCTGGTTCTGCAACAGGTCAGTCAAATTTTAAATTCCATTTGCTCTTTTTATTCAAGAAAACCAAAAATATAAGCTACCAAAAAGTTAGATTACCTGAGTAACACAAGATAATTTTAACACTTCTCTGTTTTCCAGGCGACAGAAAGAGAAGCGAATCAATCCACCTGCAACGATGGGAAGTCCAACGATGACATCACCATCGCCCTCGGTTTTCGCATCACTTGCAGGCAGTATGTCAGGAAGTCCCCTAGCTTTGACGACACATTCCGCAGGCCTAGCATCACATCCCCATCAGACACCTCTAGGTTCACCTCTTCCTCTAGCTTTAGTGGCTTCTTCCGGTGGAAGCTACCATCCTCTAACTGGCAAATCTCACGAGTGACACAAGTCTGCGACCCAACCAGGGGACGCACTCTTTCATCATCATCATCATCATCATCAACAGCATCAGCATCCTCAACGACGATTGTGCAATCTCCCAGAGTTTTATCACTAATCGTCATCATTAAAAAAAAAAAAAAAAAAACTGAAAAAGTGGTTTGTGTGATCGACATTGTTGATACAAAGTGAATCTTTATTCTTGTCACTGATAGAAAAATATAGGTATACGAATCGTGAGTGAGAAAAATGAAGTAAGTACCAAAAAAAATCTGTCAAATTGACTGGTCATACGTGGAACTTTTTGTGAGGATTTTGGAATTTTCGAAATGTGTTGTTTTGATCAGATCTCAGCAAGATGTGACAATGTAAATAAGTTAAGTTTCTGTTATTGTAAATCTATCCATTGGGGGAAATTTAAATTCCCCGAAGATAATCATTTTACAAGAACGATAAAAGACGAACCTTGGCAACGATGTTCCGCTTCTTATTCCTCGTTCCTGGGTTTGTCTCCTAAGCAAAACAAATGACCAGTTTTTATAGAATCGTTTATAAAGACTATAAACTGCCGAGACAAGTGAAACAAAAAATTTGGTAATACACGAGTGATGGGAATCTTATTTTTCATCTCGCAACGTATTACAATCAAAATTACCTATATCAGTATTACCCACTATTTCCACAAGTACTAGCAAAATTTAATTATTCTTAAGAGTGTATAATCCGCGAGAACTGCAAATTCTTTCCTGCTGCATCAAATCTAAAATCTCAATTAGATCCGAATAAATTCGGATTTGAGAAAAATGTACCGAAAAGAAATTTTGCAGACACACAATCGAAAAATTCATTTTAACTCACAATGTGTTTCATCTTCTGGATTTTTAGACCGGAATGTTGGACTGGGTTGTGTATTTTAAGAGAGGCTAGCAACGAAATCTTTTTCGACACGACTGTGTAAATAAATTTAGTACATCCCTTACAAAAAAAAAACCTTACATATCTCTGTGTCATAAGATTGTAAATATTTCCTCCGCTACAACGGAAAAGTGTTTCCAAAAAATAAAAATGTGATCACTATTGTACGAAGCATGTCACGAATTTAATGCTTTTCATTCACGAGAACATTCCCAATAATTTTTCTACCTCATCTACAAATCTAATTTTCAATCATTTGACAACTTTTTATCAGAATGATTTTAGTTTAAATCTTTAAAAAAAAAAAATGACAAAACATTAAAAAAAACCTTAAAACAAAAATGAATGAAAATCATTTCTGGATGTGGATAAATTTCCAAGAAATATTTTACACATCTAGTTTTTAAAAAAAGGCTATGATCATGCGGAGTACATTTAGCGGATATAAATGTATTTATAAATATCTATACATAGCAAAATATATCATATAGTGTGATAAGTACGCGAATCGTCTGTACGTATAAATAATAAAAAAAATGCATATATATATATATATATATAAATACACAAGAAGTGAGGAAAATGTAAATATTAGAAAAAGATAGTGAATCGACTTGTTCGTCGACTGACTCAACATTGTTGGATAACGATGTTTTTTTTATCGATGATTATCGTCGTCGCGATAAAAAATTGTAAATTTTTTTTTTGTGAAAATTTTCTAACATATATAAATTATATATATATGACGCGTGTACAATTTTAATGGCGGTCTATTGTTGCATTGGGACGATAATTTCAGCAACGAATTCCATAATAGACGTGGACCAAATTATTAGTAAAACGCATATTTAAAAATATTAAAGTTCCTACAAAATAAAAAAAAAAAAAAGATGCAAGTTTGTACTGATTTTGAAAAATGTATTCAAAATGAGTATATTTAAGGTGGAAACAAGAGAGGGACTTATCAATTTATAATTATTAACAGCGTTAACTAATAATTTTAATTATTTAATTTTGCTGCAGGGAAAAATTTTGTCAATATTCAAAATTCATGTACAAAATAAAGAGAGAAAAAATTGACATTAATTTTTCTCTACGCTTTGTTAATAATATCGTGATCTGTAGATATAAATAAATTTAAAAAAGAATCCGAGAGTCACGTCCCTCTCTTTATATATAACACGCGACGTTCATTAGACACATTATTATAGCAATTATTATATTATTAATAATATTATTTCACTTTATTTTAACTTTTATTATTTGAAAATAAAATACGGAGATTTCAGTTGGTTCATTAATTTTTTTAGTCTTATTTTCATCCCTTATTCCTGTTGTCCTTTTTATTATTTTTCTTCTTTGATTCCTGATTTTTTGTTGAGTTTAAAAAGAATATTTTTTCGTTGAATAGTAGTGAAGTTTTGATATGGTTGATTCGTTATGTAAAATTTGTCATATAGATAATTAAGAAGAACTGCAATTTACGTTCACTGGTTTATTGTTTTTGTGAATTGAACGTTTTTTTTAAATATATTATTATAATATTGTCACCGTCCTGCCGTTCCCGAAAAATTGTAAATAAAAAAAAATAATCGAGTAGTGACGTTAAACTTTTTTGGAAAAAAAATGTAATCAGGTGTACGAGTTATTGTAAAACAAGTTTCGTTATACGAAAAATGTCGGGTAAGAAAAAAAAAAAACTTAAAAGTTGAGAGAAATGAAAAAAAAATTGTCTTGAGGTGATTTTAGAATTAGTCGACTTATAAAGATGAATGTATAATTCGTATATATGATATAATTTAGGGAGACAAAAAGTGACGAGTAAAAATTTGTAAAATGGATTTCATATCTGAAATCTAATATAGATTATAGGCAAAGACTTTTCGGAAAATCAAATTTCCAAAAAAGGAAATTAAAAAAAAATGAGCACGGTATGATAGTTCTTACAGTCTTTAAACGAAAAAAAAGATGCAAAACTTCCTACATAGAATATAATTAAATATTTTCTACTAAGAATAACAATGTTATCGAATTAGAGACGGGGAGGGAGAAAAAGGTATTGCGGACTAGCGTTTTTTTAGTAAATAAAGCTTTGAAAATGGTTTTTTTACGCTTTTTGCGGAGAATTTTAAATAAAAATAAAAAAAAAAATTTATGAGTTTTGAACGTTTTCCAAAAAAAATATTTCACATCAGAATTAAGTGATGAGATGTAAGACATAAGGAAATTGAAATGTATAAACAAAACCATATCAATCGCAAAAAAAAAATTAATGTTAACGCATAGGTACACCAATATTATTTAACATTATATAATTAGTATTATATCGTAATTGTATAATAAACTGCGTCATAGATAAAATTAGCACAATTTTTGTTTACAATAACCTAACCCTTTGTGTGGAATTTTTAATTTTTACCTTTCAGTGTTATTTGTTTTATAAATTTAATTTAGAAACGTTTTTTTATAATTAATTGTAAGCTGATAAGAGTTTCCTTTGATTTCTTGCAGTAATTCACACTAAATGGAACAAGGGGAAGTACAAAAATTAGAGTTCATTTGCAGCTGAAAGTAACAGGGTTCGGAACGTAAATTACTTAAATCTTTAAGTCCTTTTTTACAATGAGAAAGACGTTTTTTCGCTCTTTTTCGATTGTAGCGACAAATGTGGCTTACATCGAAATTAATTACTAAGGGAATCACGAGTTTGGATGAAATTCATTAGGGGAGTTCCCGAAATATAACAAATATTATCAAAGACGACAAAGAGAAACTTTTAGTGAATGAGTTTGAGACGTTAATTAAATTGACAAATTTGTTCGAAATAAAGTGTTTCTTTTTGGGAGATGTTGTGAGGACAGCATATTTAACAACAGTATATTTAAATACAGGTGAGTACTAAAAAAAGAGAATACCTTGAATATCGAGAGCTGTGACAACGACAATGACATAACCAAAAAATCATCGTTATCCGACGACTTCCAGAAATTATGATATATCTAGAATATCCCTAGGATATCCATGGAAATCCCTGGTACAATCTAAGGATATCTTAATTCCTGGTAGTCACCAGACATCTCTAGGGTGTCAGTGATATACTGAATATCCAGATACTGTTAGGGGTAAATAGGGGTAATTTAAATCGCTACATTAGAGCTAGAATTTTGCTACTAGGGTACATAACCGGCCGACTTCAGCCCTCTTCTTGTAGTGCCTTGTAGTAAACTGTAGCTTACCTAATAATGGTAACTTACCATCATACGATAAACCCCAAATTAAAATCTCTTCTACCGATTGTAGTTTACTAGTGATAAGTCTTACAAGCTTCACCTACTTACAATTTTAAGTTACAAACTTGTAGAATAAAATTACTAACTCATGGATAACTTCACTTTAGTTTTTCTGTGTTTGCTATTGTGTGATTGACGTACGTTTAACGTTCCACACACAATGGCCGAATATTTAGCATCAATTTTTGGTACAGAAAAGGATAAGTATGTATTTTTTGCATAAAATAATGTTAATATATGTAATTTTTGTTCGAATAATGCATTATTATTGATATAATCTTTCTCAACAGAGTAAATTGTTCATTTTACTTTAAAATTGGAGCTTGTCGTCACGGTGATCGATGTTCTCGTATACACAATAAACCGACATTCAGTCAGGTAAGTACTCAATATTTTAAGGTTTCCATAATTGCATAATTAAATTAAATTCACTTATTTGGAAAAATCACAAAAGACTAGTGTCCTTAATTACAAATCAATAAATGGCGGGATTTCATGTCATTGCAGAATTGACATAACCTGTAAGGCGTTATTTGTTTGTTTATCTTTCATCAATAAACATTTGAACGTATTTTATTTACTGTCTTTGCTTTTTCAATTACTGGATCTAAAAGATATTTTAAGTTATATTTTAATATTTTATATATATTAAAAAATTCTTTTGGGCCAACTAACCTAAAAATTATTTCATCCCAGTATTACTTTGCAGTATAAATTCAAATAAATTTGAAAGTTATTAACATTTACAGGAAAATTAAATGGATAAATGTAATTATAGAAAAATTTTATTCTTCTTGAAGAGAATTAAAAGGAATTCAGAATTTTAATGCACCATTTTTTTTTGTTTCAGACATGCCTCCTGCAAAATTTGTACGTGAACCCTCAAAATTCGGCAAAAAGTGCAGATGGTTCCCATTGTAAGTACATACTAATTTTTTTTTAATGGCAAATTTTTAGAAATATTACATTAATTTCTCATTACAGTGGTGGCTAATGTGTCTGACGAGGAAATGCAAGAGCACTACGACAATTTTTTTGAAGATGTTTTCGTTGAATGTGAGGACAAATATGGAGAAATTGAAGAAATGAATGTGTGCGATAATCTGGGTGATCATCTAGTTGGTAACGTTTACATTAAATTCCGAAAAGAAGAAGATGCCGAGAAAGCTGTAAATGATTTAAATAATCGTTGGTTTGGTGGAAGACCAGTTTACGCTGAATTATCACCAGTAACAGACTTCAGGGAAGCTTGCTGTCGTCAATATGAAATGGGGTAAGTTATAAATCATTCAGGAATATCATCATCATCATCATCTGAAATACTAATTATTTTGAAAAATTATTAAATTTTCAGCGAATGCACAAGATCAGGATTCTGTAATTTTATGCACTTGAAACCAATATCAAGAGAATTGAGGCGATATCTTTACAGTCGGAAGAAGGGAGGAAAAACTGCACGATCAAGATCGCGTTCACGATCCCGGGGTCGGACTGATAGGAAGAAAAAATCCCGTTCACGAGAGAGAAGATCGAGGTCCAAGGAGAGACGCAAAAGAGGTGAAAGCAGGGAAGAAAAGGGACGCGATGGTCGTTCGGGAAGATATTAAAATTATATCTATTAATTCCTAACTTCCTAATAAAAAAAAAAACAGGTGACATTTTGTATATGCACTTTTGCATATAAATGATATTCGAACGTCATTTTTGTATATATATTTTGTATATCGTGTATATCGACATTATATATAAGTTCAATTTTGCCAAGTAATCTAATTAAGTCTGCCTTGAGAAGAACTAGTTTGTTCTTTAAGCATACTTTTATTGTTTATGGAAATTAATATCTTAATGTGATGACTGCTATACATTGTTGACGAAAAATACAACTACAAGTAATTTACAATATTACGATTACACCTTTTATATTTAATTTATTTATTGAATCGGATCGACGACTTTACCAATAATTTATTTGTGAAAATAAATTAATTCACGGTAATTGTTGATTGCTTTCAAAATATTCACCCATCCTCCAGTAGAATCATTTTTCTCCAATGATATAATTATACCATTTCGTCAATATTTAATTTAAATGATTATTACTGAGGTATTTAGTAAGTTTTTACATCTGTAGGTAAGACTTAACTACTTTTAAGAAATTGTGGATAAAATGTAGAATTCTGTAATACCGATAGTTGGTTAATGGAAGTTTACCATTTGAAGATATTGTTAAGGTGATAAGATTCTGTCGTACCGACAGTCAGTTAAAGACTGACTGTCGGTATTCCAGAATTCGTTATCAGTAATTTACCCTACGTGAAAAATAAACAGTTGTATATTTAACACAGACAGATGGTAGCACATATGTGCACGACTATATAATATTTTACTGGACTTTAACTGCCTTCATTCTTATGATTACAGTAACAGTTTTAATATTATTACGCTTATTGATAAACAATTTTTGTTTTTAAATGACTGTTTTATCTAATACATTTAAATATTATTTTAAATAATATCAACTAATCGATAGTACTTATTTTTGTTTTCAGACAACACAGGTGGTTGTTTATGGAAAAGGATCTCTTACGCTGTATAAGTTCTTTCTTTGGTCGGAAGCCCCCCGTGTTTCTGCATCAGTGACATTGAAGAGAGTCGCAAGCTATTAAAAGAAACCCTGCGAATACATTTTCGACCCTTATTAAAGGCGAAATAAATAGCTGCTGTCTTGAAGACTTAGTTGGTCTCGTGCCGGCCAACTGTCGCGGAAAGAAGGTTAAAGGGAGAGCAAAAAAGAATCAACAGAGATCAGTGATCGTAGCATCCGAAGAGAAGGGCACGTGTTTCATTCGGTAGTATCTAATTGGCAAGGTTTCAGAAGATACCAGCGGGCCTGTATTACCACGGCAGATGGCTGTCGTGATTGCAGCTGCTTGAGAAACACCTGCTGTTTCTTTAGACTACTATTAAGGTTCAATATAAGAATCACTGCGACTGGACTTATCTTCCTTCCCCTAAGTCCCATTTACAAAGTGACTCTTATCACGCCATTTCAAATATTAACACGAATAAACGACACCTGAAAGATTTTTCGTCAATAAATGTCTTAAAAGTGATGAGGAAACACCTGGCTTCAGTTCTTATATTTTATGGTGACTGTTTATTTCTTTGAACAACCGATTTCAGTCTTGAGTTACTTTACTTTTATCTATATACAATATTGAAATACATTTAATTTTAAATTTATTTTTCAGTTAATAGGATGGAATAAAGTTTTGTTCATACTATATGATGAATAAAAATGAACAAACAATCGGCCTTCAGTTCTTATACTATGGTGAGTGTTTATATTCTTGAACAATGAAATAAAGTTTTGTTCATACTATATGATGAATAAAAATAAATAAACCACCTGCCTTCAGTTCTTATACTATGGTGAGTGTTTATATTCTTGAACAACGAAATAAAGTTTTGTTCATACTATATGATGAATAAAAATTAAACAAACCAAGTAGTAACATTTGAGGTATCAGTAAACTCCATTTAAATGTAGAAGTAAAATACAATATCTTTCAACCAATTGAAAATCCTATCGAAGAAAATGAACAAAACTTATATATAAATAGAATAAATTTGCAAGCTCAATATCTAGAAACTTTTAAACCTATAAAAAAACAGCTACCAAAAATTTACTTCTTTAGAAAAATGAAAAAAAAAAGTTGAAACGGAATTGGATGCATGGTACATTGGAAATAGATTCTTAAGATCTTTTCCGATATTCATAGTTCGTCAGTGCATATCTGTAAGTCGTGGAACGTTTATTGACTCATGTCTGACAGCAGCTGGAAGATCTTTTTGGATTAAAGTGAACTGAAACGACTTGTCTGATAAAACGAGCTCGAATGTCAAAGAGACGACACATATATGTGGTTAGGTCACCAAACGGGTTATAATTAATGCCGGCACACTGCCAAATTTAGTCCCTAGAATCGAGTTCACGAAATCCATGATTGGCAAGAGGCGTGTGAAACGAATGCCACATTGTTCACTCTGACAGCTGACGGTCCATTGCGCGATGGTCACCATGCATTGATTTAGAGAGGAACTAACAACCTGTCAAATGTCTCGCGAATCAACGACACCAATAATTTCAACTATATCTATACATTTCTCCAATCGTACATTTACATTTAATCCCAACAAGTTATCGAATCCGATAATAATTACCATATGTTTCATTTTTGAATCACAATTCAGTCTCATGAATTTCTCATTTATAAACTTGAATTGTGGATTTGTTAGCCAATAATAAACTAAATGCGAAACAGCGTGGAATAATTCTAGATAGGTTAAATCATTATATACATATTAAATTTTATATGTCAATTCGACAAATATTCTCGAAGTTACACGCATTTGATTTTAAATTTATTTTTCGCAATTAATAGGATGGAATAAAGTTTTGTTCATACTATATGATGAATAATAATAAACAAACTGTCAAAAAGAAATAAAAAATGAAAAAATTAATAGAAATAATATTAAAGACTAACAATTGAAATATTATAATACATATATATTTTTTTGTAGACACTCTCTAAAAAGATATTGAATTGCATGACTGGATAAAAAGATGTCTATTCATACGTCTGAAGTATGTCGCTTGAATGAAATTACAGGACACTTTTTTTCGTTGTGCATCCGGGGCAATGTTATTGAATTTCAATTTCTTCCGTCGAACCGATTATAACGAGAATCGAAATTTGATACGATTATAGTATCGTAGAAGCTTGAACTATTGGAACCGATTGTGCACGCTTGCTCTTTACCTCTGAAATGATTTATTCGATTGGAAAAGAAAAAGAGGCCACCTGGCTCTCAAATGCTTTTCATCGTTTTGACTTAACACCCAAGAAATTCTATGAAACGATACTAGAATTAACAATTATTTCTTCTAATAAGTTGGTAGTCATTAAATCATATTGTCAATACAATTTATGTGCTTTCAACTCGAATTTTAATGTGTTTTTTTAACATTTATATTCGAAGCACTAGTGAATTAATTTAATTTATTTATTTTAAAAACAATAATAATAATTTACTGCTTCTATCCGATAAAAAAAATCAACAGTACACAAATAAAAATACACAAATATAATATTATGAAGAATGTGAAAGAAGTCTATTTATAATTGACTTTTAATCCAGTAAATTAAATTTTACTGTTTTTGACAAGTTTCCTGTTTCTCCGCATGAAAGTATCAATTATCGGAAAGTTTAACTTCCTTTGCCTTCGATTTATTAAGTGTAGAGACTGGAAATAAGATCAAAATAAAATAAGAGACCAAGAAAAAAGGCCTCTTGAGACATTAAATTTTATCTTTTATATAATATATAAATTTTGAAAGATATTGAAATCTACACAGTTTTTCAGTCAAACTTTTTTTTCTTCCAGTGAATAATTCAATGCACTTTAAGTAAATTATCTCTCACTCCAATTAATTTTAAATTTAACATTATCAGAAATGATCAGTTTCAATTTGTCTTTTAAATTTGTAATACAATGTTAATTTCTATTAATTAAATAATAAATTAATCAATGATTGATTTTCCAAGTCAAAACATATATTTTCGTTTAACAAATAATAAGTGAAGCTTTATTGATAAATTAATTTGCAAACTGAACATTAAAATTAAATTATTTAATACTACATGATTGTTTCCTGTTAAAGAACGATAGAGTGAAAATTAAAAGCTATTTATTTTCATTCTATCCGGGGAATAAGATTACTGCGTGTAAAACTTGGGTAAAAAATTTAGTTTTGTACAGGAGTTTATGCGTTTACTTTTTCGAGTCAGTTGTAATTTAAAATAAAATTCTGATTTACGATCTTTTTAGCAGACTCATAACTCGAACGAGTAAACTTCGAATAGCGCTAAGGTACGCTCGTTTTCCTCCCACTACGATCGTTCTTCGACTCTGTCTCGAGGGGATTCCCCGGAGTATATTTCCCGTTTACATGGATGCGATAATTTTTATCCCCTTTCGGGATTTAGCGATCATTCAGAGAAACGATGTGATCTTGTTGATTGGGAAACATTTTTAAATTTAGTAACAGTCTTCATGATGCATATTTTATAGTTGACTTGAATAAATTTTTATAAAGGTTTGTTCATACAATATAATGAATAAAAATAAACAAACCTAGAATGGAATAAAGGTTTTTTCATACTATATGATGAATAAAAATAAACAAACCTAGAATGGAATAAAGGTTTTTTCATACTATATGATGAATAAAAATAAACAAACCTAGGAGTACCGACTGTAGGTAGTATTCCTCCAAGGGTTATGCAGGTTTTGCACTTCCCTTGTGAAATAATTTAATAATAATAATAATTAATTCAAAAAGTATTCAATATATTCGGACAAATGGATTCGGTAAAGTGACCAGGAATCGAATAAGAGATTTTTTCATCTCTCTTAAAAATTATATTTTTGATAGGTTGTTTTTCATAACTCCTTGTCATTTTCGTAGGATAATGCTTCTTTTATGAGTTAATAATTTAGGGTAGGGAGACAGTAATGCAGTTAAGAAGAATTGTGATGGGAACTCGATGCCATCATGCAGTGGATGTTGAAGAAGAGAGAAAAAGAGATTTTTTATAAGGGAGCAAAAGTAATAAAGGGACTTGTGATGAATATTCGTCGAATCTGAAAGTACTATCGCAGTTTACGTCTAGCTCTCGTTTTTTTTCGTTCCATTTTCCAATTTGCGCCCTTTTGATGAGTTTTCGATTAACGGATATATATATGTATATGTAAAATATTCTGCGGTATATATGAAGCATATAGGTTTTCAATTACACGTCAAGCCTTTTTGTTGAAATAGTAGAATTGAAGTTCTTTATTGAAAATAAAAATTTACAATCAATTACTTCTCTCTACTGTAAAAATTAGAAACGTTCTCTTATTGATCATTTTCACCACCTATTTATTATTTGTGCTTTTATATGATTTAATTTTCTGTTTCTGTATAAAATGCTTACCATGTGGCCTTCAGATCACCACTATAGTCTCTCATTTGCTTTATGTATTGTGTCCAAATAAAATAAATCAAAAACCGTCAAGTATTAAAAAACAAGTGTTTTACGACCATAGCTGGATAGATATGACAGCTTTGTAGTAATTTTTTTCTACGACCATTTTATAGTCAACGTTGTCGAATGTTGATTGGATGAACTTTTTTTATCTGTAATTTAAATTTTTGTTTTGCTTTATTCAACCAAACCAGTTAAAGAAAAAATAAAAGTAGGTTAATTCGACAGACGTAAAACATAAAGCATTGGAAAAATTTTTAAATATTTTTTTACTAGAAAATGTCGGGAAAAAAGGTCATTTTTAGAATTTTTGTTTGTTTCTATTTGATTCTAATGGTAATTACTTCGTACTCTACATTAATATTATGGAATGAATTTTAAACTATTCAGAAAAAATGTTTTAAATAAAATGTAAAAACGTGCTAATTTCATCATTTGATAAAAAAATTTTAAGACCTTCGCAAGTATGAAAAAATATGTGCTTTATCGTAAAAGTTTAAAATAATAAAATTTTTCTGTATCAGTGTAAAATGAGATTAAGTTACATTCCACAATGATAGGCAGGTAATAAAAAGACGAGAACAATTTTTGACGAGCAACAAAATTATTTTAACATCCAATCAATATAGTAAAGAAATTTACAGGTAAATTTTAGTATAAATTATTTTATATTGATTTTATATTTTAATTTAATATTCCATTTTTATATCAATTTGATATTTTTTCAAAAAGATTTTAAAATCTAATATTTATTAAAGTTTTTTAAAATTCATTTTTAAAAGATTTTTGAAAGATATTTTTTCAAAAAGATTTTAAAATCTAATATTTATGAAAGTTTTTTAAAATTCGTTTTTAAAAGATTTTTGAAAGATATTTTTTCAAAAAGATTTTAAAATCTAATATTTATTAAAGTTTTTTAAAATTCATTTTTGAAAGATTTCTAATATTTTCGGTTTTTAATGAAAATTTTCACATCATATTTTAAATGAAAAATAGTTAACAAAAATTGAAATAAATTTTTTAAATTTTTTCTAGAAACAAAATGGGTCGATGTTTATCTACTATTCTCCTTGCTATTTTTGTTCCATTTTTTATACTGGAAATTTTATATTTTCATCAGCAGTAAGTTTTACTTATTTATATTTGTTGTATTAAATTCTCTACAAAGTTTGTTTTATTTTATTTTTTTTGAGTAAATGCATTAATATCCATTCTATGGATTATAGTCGTTGTTATAAAAGGGATTTTTTTTCAAAATAAACTTTTAATACCTTGCTTTTAGAAGTCCAGAATTTTTTAAATCTATAAAATTATTATTACAAAGAATTTTATTTTTAAAAAAGTGTTCACTTTTGGCATATTTGGGAAATTTTACAATTTATGATTTAAATTCTCAAAGGATTGTAATTTGTTGTATAGTGCAAACGATCTTCAGGAGTCTTTTTCCTTAAGAATCCAGTTCCAGGCGTCTCCAGAACTATCAGGCACTAATTAAGGCTACAACAAATAAATTTTTCAATATTGTGATGTTCGGATTACGTTAAGGAAGTAAGAAGCAGAATGTCAGCAAAAAAATTCAAGAGGAAGTCGGTAAGATGATAAAATATTGTGACATTCAGAAGAACATCAATATGATGATTAAAGAAATTTTTTCGCAAATCCTTCGGACGTTGTAGAATGTTGATTGGATGAATTTTCTTTTATCAGCTTGTGACGTGTTATTCGATTGGTCTGTGAAATCGTATGTATGAAACGTGTCAATAAAAATAATATTTGCTTATAATCACTAGAAGATGAGAAAATCGTAATTGTTAATTTGAAGAGAAAAAAATAGCAAACTGGATGAATTAGAAATAAATAACTAGGTACTCCATTGTTAATTTGAAATTTTAATCATAAATTTATTCATGAAGAAATAAATTTCTTAAATTTTGATAAGTATTTTCATTCAAATAAATATTGATGATGAATGAATTATTATTAAAACAAACGAGCGAAGTTTCGCTATTAAATTAAAGTACAGTTTTCTAAATCAGAATCACAACATTTCAATTCATCTTCCGTGGGTATTACTTTTTCCATCAACTTTCGAAATTCATTAAATTCGCACATTTTATAAACGCTAGTCGAGCAATTTGGTATTTTTAGTATTTTTACTATATTCGCAAATCCCTTGTAATGTACAACCTAAAAGAAATTTTTATAGAGTGCAAGATTAAAAAAGTAAGTCCTTTTAAATAACTTTTAAAAATTTTCCATTTAATTCTTTCTGTTTTTTTTCACCTGTACGTAATAGTTTTTTTCTTCATCAGAATACAGTTCTAAAATTACAGCACTAGTATAATATGGCTGATGTGGTTTTGTTACTCCAAGAGTAAGAAGATATGCAGCCACATTTGTATCGTGAGCACTATAAAGATTAATTTTTTTCCCTTCTTTTAATTGTCCCCCTTTTTTTGCAATCATGTCATTTGTCATTTTTTTTAAAAGCCGCCCTAAAAATCAAGAACATAGAATTTAATTTTTTAAATTATTTTTTAACATTTGTAAACTAATGTATTTTTCTATTTTTTTTTTTTCTGAATTTTATTTACCACCGTTCATCTTTTTCAGTGTGTCATTATAGTTTTTTATTCTAACATTTAATGCAACAGATTTTAAAAATTCTCTATTGTTCAACGTTTCTTCAGCCCATTTTGGAAGTGCAAGAGACATTGATTGGTGGGAAATAAGAGTATTGTACAGACTATGTGCTCGATTAGATTGAGTAATGTTTTCGCCTGTATATTTTGATAAATTTTTCCACAGTGGTTTAAATTCTGCTGCAATTTCAATCACTTCGGGCAATCCTCGTATTTCGGAGATCATTCTTTGAATTCTAAAAATTACAAAATATTTTTCTAATGTTTTGACTTTATATGGTTGTGTCAGGAAAAATTTTTAAGACAAAATTAGAAACCAGCAGCCTTAGTCGCTGATTGCAAGACAAACGTTTTTCATCATTTTTTAGGTCTAACGACTCTTTAAATTTCAGTGTTGCCGCAAGACGAGACGAGACCATGCAAAGTCTCGTCTCGTCTCGACTTTTTCGTCTCGTCTCGACTTTTTGCATGCTAAAGTCTCGTCTCGCGGCAACACTATTAAATTTTAATTGTTGATTAACAATGAATTTTTACGTTAAAAAAATACTCAAAATTACTACCTGAACGTGATTATAAATTTAATTTAGTAATTTAAATTTTACATACTGAGGACATCCATGTGACGTTTTAAGAAAATAGTTTGCTCTGTAAATTATTGGTATAGTCTGCCAATCGATACTTCGATCCTCTTCTTGAGACAAATATTTAGGAAACATTCCAGAAAGAACAAAACTTAAAGACTTTCTTGTTCGATTCACGTCCGTACTTCTGGCAATAATATCTTCAGAAACATTAATATTATCAAGAAATTTGTGATATCTTTTACGTAAAAAATGTCCTAACTTAATAGCCCTTTTTTCCCCTTTCTGAAAAATTATACTAAATAATTATTTATAAAATTATACTAAATAAATAACTAAATTTATTAAAATAATATTCAAATTTATTTTCGCTTTGCTCGAGGAGTGTCCAAATAGTAATTGAAAAAGAAAATACTAATTTAGTAATACAAAAAAATAGAAATAATGTTAAATAGTTAATAAATATAAATTACTTTTGTTAAAGCTCCATATCCTAATTCATAGTAAGTCTCTTCTTTATAAGGATCATTTGGATACGTCTCACCATAAAGTGGTTCAGGTGTACGATCTCCATGTCTAAAAACCTGAAATACATTTTTTTTTAAACTCATACTTAAAATTAACAAATTTAAAAATATTATTCTTACAAGGTTGACCATTTGTAATTCCAAATTTGAAGGAAGATCATATATGTTGTCTAATTTTGAACTTAAAGTACATGTAGCAGTTAATAATAGTCCAAGAAGACAAATAAAGTTTTTCATTTTAAATTCTGAAAGAGTAAGTTTTTGAAATTTTTCTTATACTCGAAAAATATATTTATTTTAAATAAATCGAAACTGAACACTGAAAATGTTATCCCTAAGACGTCAAAACCTTCACTGGTTAATTTTATGACAAAACTATAAAATGCCACGTGTAAAATGAGTAAAAAGATAAACAAAAAAATTGTCATGCTATACATTTATAGCTGTACATGAAAATGTTTTTTTCTGATTATAACCAAAATATACGTAAATTTTAAATGCAAATACTTTTTATTTTACGTTTACGTTTGTTACCAAGTGGGAAAAATATCGATTAATTTAAAAATAATTAATTAAGGAAATTAAATGAAAATTAAAATTGATTTTTCTAATTTCGTTCAAAAGCTGGTCTGACGTTATTTCTTTGTCTTAAAGGTCTTGAATGGATGGGTCAATGCTTTAGATTTCAGTTTTGCGCAAATTAATACTCTGCTCGTGTCGTCTTCTAAATTTTAAAAAGAAATTTGAAGTGTCACCCCTTTTTTTTAGTGTTGCCGCGAGACGAGACTTTAGCATGCAAAAAGTCGAGACGAGACGAGACTTTGCATAGTCTCGTCTCGTCTTGCGGCAACACTACTTTTTTTAGTTTTTAAAGAGGCACTCCCAGTTGTAAATTTCAAAAAATCGAAACACGTTCAGTGTGGCGTGACCCCTGAAAGTCGAAAACATTTTTTAAACATGTGTGTGTGTGTAAAAATGTTTGATGAAAAAATCTGCATATAATATTGGCATGTTTTGAATTGCTATTGTATTTCTTGCTACGAGGAATAATGATTTTCTTTCTTCTCTCAGGGGGTTAAAGAGCAAATAACAGAAAATCACGTCAAAAGTGAAGATACATGCATGAAGTTAAAGTTAAAATGAAATAAAATGCTAAAATAGAACACATGCTACTTTCCATTTTATTGCTCGCATTTGCGTTGTTTAAATGTGCTCTGAAGCGATGCCTGACTTAACATCAAAAAGTAAAAAGAACCCAAAGGAAGCAAGATCAGACATTCATAGTCAATTGTATCGTTTGCAGTTAAAGATGCGAGGAACATTGTTTCAGAAATATTAAATATTCAAACACGTGAATCATATTTGCATATTATTTAATACCAAACACTAATTGATTCTTTTTACTAATATAAAAATTATAAGAAGCAGTTTTGAATGATCGTTGAAAACTCATTTTATTATATAATATTTGTAGATTTTCTCATGAGATTTTTAAGTAAAACTTTGGGAGTTATAAACTTTTGAGACACTTTTATTACGGAATATGGATCGCCCGCTCATCGATTTGCTAGTTCAAGTACTGCATTTATGCTGCTCTTGAGTTTCCTGGATGACAGGAGTTTTATTTGAATTTTCCCCTCTCTGTCAAATTCTATTCTTTTCGAGTATATTTATATTATACAAATAGATTAATTTTATCAAAGGAAGAACAAAATTTTTAAATAAGAAATATGTTTGTCCCTATTTTCTACTTGCCCTATTGTACCAAATAGAAGTTCTAGAAGGTGATGAAAATGCAGAAGATACAGGGCCCTTAAGGAAAATTTGATTTACTTTGGTTTTTGAAAATTTCAGGGTGGCGTAAGCATAACCCATTCTATCATCCACCAAGTTCCAGATTGAATGTGGTTATCTATTTAAAGAAGCGAGACAGTACCTTTTTATCTGATTGCTAAAGCAGATGAATGATTATTTACAATTACACATTTTTCCAACAACGGCGCATTTACACGATTCGTATAAATCTTTTGTGCCAATAAAGCCCCTGAACCAAAAGGTCCGCTAAAGAGTTACGAGGATGTGGATTTTAAATGGCATCGAGGGACGAAAGAGATGAACGAGCAAATCGTATCTGCAGAGGCAACGAATCACGAAACCGAATGTCCTTGTGATTTTAATTGTGATTTTATGCAGGAGGCATTAGACTAAAAGGTGATTTGCATGGTTTGCAAGAGATAGGGAAAAATATACATTAGATGAAGACAAGATGTGCTAAGAAAAGTAAATGGAGTTTTCATTTCAGATTTCAAATTTTAAAGTCAATTTTCCTTAAAGAACACATTTAACCATGTATTTTAAAAGAACACCGAAAGTCTCTTTAGCATGAAACGAAACTTTTGTTCATTCTTCCAAAGCGTAATAATTATGCCATCGCTATTTTTAGTTTACTTTGGTAAGAAATTATACATATAAATGGAATCCACCAGTATGATTGTAACATCTAAAAAACGAATTGTATCATCTAATAGATGACTCTAGGTTCAAAAACAGTATCAAAAATATTACAAAGGACTTCTGCCTGATGGGAAAAGTTATTTGGTTAGATTTTTCGGTTTTTATAGGTTTATCCCAACATGTGATAATAAATGAACAATAAAATGACATTAATCACTCAGGAGATTTTGGCAATCAATTTTACTTCAATCAAATGAACATTGAATTCCACAATTTACATCTCCATTTATATAGAGTACTCATCTAAAAGGGTAAAAAGTGTACCTGGCGTGGATGCTTTTTCAACCAAATATGCTTTTTTGGAGCAACGTACCGATATAGTATTGTGGCTTTGATTTGGATAAGATGAAAAAAATTGATAGAACCTTGGAAAAACTGGTAGCGATTTTTTTGTATCAATTTCCCGGGTTCATTCCATATTTGAGTGCATTGTGCTCGTCGAACAATAACTCATCCCAATATTGCCTGGCCCTTACAGTGCTACGGTGCGTACACTATATATGTGATACATACACAAACTGAAAGCGCACATCCCGTGCATATCGATAAGTCTCTTTCAATAAACTTTTCGATCTATGCCTATATTTTACGAGCTACTCGAACATTTGAAACCTAGCTTACTGTTTCAACGTGATATTGTGAAAATCGAGTCTCGAGTTCTTTAACGGCTTTATCCCTTGGTATTTTTCTCGATTGCTTTTTTATGTTAGAAGAATCTGACGGGGGAAACAAAAGTATTGAGTGCTTTGCTTATTTGTTGCCTGAAAAGAATTTGTAATAATATTCACTGCTGCTATGATATGGCCTTACTTTAGTATTAATAACAGAAGGAAATCTGTTTTTGATTTCCCTAAAAATTAAATTGTACTAAAAATTTGATAGCATTGGATCAAATGAAATATATAAAATTTGTTATCTCATTGAAATATGTTCTGAACTTGTTAGCTTGATGAAAAATTGTTTAATATGTTGTTGGAGAATCAAAATAAACATTAATTAATTTTGTGGAAAGCATAAATAAATTTTATGCCTTATATTTACTAAAAATTTGATAACATTGGATCAAATGAAATATCAAAAAATTTTTATTTCTTTGAAATATGTTCTGAACTTGTTAGCTTGATAATAAATTGTTCAAAATGTTGTTGGAGAATCAAAATAAACAATAATTAATTTTGTGGAAGGCATAAATAAATTTTATGCCTTAAATTTACTAAAAATTTGATCACATTGGATCAAATAAAATATCAAAAATTTTTTTTCTCATTGAAATATGTTCTGAACTTGTTAGCTTGATAAAAAATTGTTTAAAATGTTGTTGGAGGATCAAAATAAACAATTATTAATTTTGTGGATAGCATAAAAAAATTTTATGCCTTAATTTTACTAAAAATTTGATCACATTGGATCAAATAAAAAATCAAAAATTTTTTATTTCTTCGAATTATGTTCTAAACTTGTTAGCTTGATAAAAAATGTATTTTATTTTTATAATAATTATAATATTGACAAAAAAAATCCCACCAAAACATTCTATGCATTAGTTGTGGTGGTGGGGCTTTTCCCTTAAAGACGTCCAAACAGCGAGAAAAAATGGATTCTACCAATTCAAAGAAAGTACTTCATGTGAGCAGGCCGGAAACAGGAAATCTCACAGCTAGTCCTAGGACTGGTGCTCAAGAGCGCACGGATTGTGGGGACGAACAATTTATTACAGTTTCACGAGTCGTCGTGGAAAGGATAAATTTCAGTAGAAGAGGAAGTACATCAAGACTCTTGAGTCTTAGCAATTGCAAATCTGCTTTTAAAGACGCTTCTGTGAAAGACTTTGCTATAGTTTTGTTGAGGTTCTGGACAAGTGCATTAGGGTAAAAGAAAAGAATTAACATAAATAGTATTTAAAATACTGTTTTGGAGTTCCAAAAGAGAGCTACAGTACCTAGTTGCCCAGAAGGGACTCAAAATCCAAAAAAGTCTTCTGATTTAGTTATTGATTTGAAGATGATTAATACAGTCGATCTGGTAAAGCAGAATAAATTTGTTACAGACATAAAATCAGTAAAAAAGATTTAAAAATTAAAAAAAAAATTACTGTTAATAAGTTTAACAGAAAAGGAAAATCTACTCTCGACTGCGCTTTCTGAGTAATCAACAAAACTGAAGTAACTCTCGCAACTAACAATTCAGTCTTGCGTTCAATTGAGCTTATAGTCGCTATTCTATTTTGTTTCTTAATCACGTTTAGATGTCATTACTGAAATTAAATGTAGATACTAGACTACAACACCTGCATATAAAGTTTGTTAGAAAAGAAGATCTTATTAGAGATCTTTTGCAATAGCTTTTCTCAATATATCTGAAATAAAAGTCAGAATACGATTCCTCAAGGAATAAATTGCGTGCAATGCACGACTGGTGGTACTTTTTAAATCCTTTGATATAGTAATTAAAAAATTCCATAATTACTTATTTTAAAATCTCTGATACTTATTTTGATCAACCTTCTGCTTGACATTTTGTTTCAGTGGCTTTAAAGATAAGGTTGTTTTTTTGTAAGCAGAAAATAGTAAACAAGGTCACAACGATTAGTTTAGTGCAATTGATTGGAAGTAATTCAAGTAATATAAAAGGCGACTTGTTTTAATGAGACCGATTTTCTTATAAATTGTCAACAACAAAACTAATTTAAAAAAATATTTTAATTCAACGATGCATATTTATTAGGGTTTACAAGAAAAAAATCGCGCATTTTGAAAGCTTAATCCACCTTAAGTAACATAGGTTATTAAAATTAAAATAATTGTCCTCAATTTGGAAGGCAATTCTTTGCCTCATGGGGACACAGTTTTTAAAGAATTATCTCCGCTAGATTTTAACAAGTGATTGAATTTTGATTCTTCTTGAAATTTGATACTGTCGGTGTATTTGAACGATGTGACAGTCTTTTCCAAAATAAGAATTTTTTTCTAAGAATGTAAAAAGTATTTTTACAACTTGTCCCATTTCATTTGAAAAGCTACCATTAGTATTTTATCATCGGTGATAACATTGATAACGATGCAATAATTTAGTTATGAGATTGCCTCAAGTCCTTGAAAAAATGTTACATTAAGAAAAGAAATGTAAAATGTTTCAACACTCATTTAAGGTGTTTAATGAAGAAAATAAAAATAAAATTAGATCTAAAGTAAATCATGTTAATAGAAGTAGAGCATTAAAAAAGTGTAGGTGCACACTTGAATCTGTTTTTTGCAAGAATAATGTACGTAGATTTTATCGAATAGAAGACAAGATAATTTTCATAAATGTAGAATGTATTTTCCTTGCAGAAGTATAAAATAAACTTATTTGTAATCAGTTAAATTTTATAATAATTGATGGATTATTATTAAAGTTTAAACTCTTGATTGCATATCATAACTTATCAATATCACATAAAGCGTTTTGGCGGATAATCAATCCTCTCACATTTCAGGTCTGATTACTACCGTATATTACTACTGATGCACATTTGCTACGTGTTCGTTAGATTCAACGGAGCAGACTATTAATTATGACATATAGCCACACATTTGAAATTCAGTTTTTAATCGAAAATCATCTATAATTACAATAACATTTATAGGACGCTTGGAAATTATTACCATTCATAAATTTAACCTTCTCCTAATCTATTAATTAGTTACTGATTAGGGGTCAAATATGATTCTTATTCAGATTGAAAGTTTATTCCATAGGAATATTATTTTCTCTTACGGATATTTATATGAAAGATTGCTCCAAATATAAATCATGGAAAAAATAAGGTACGCAAAGAAATGTCACATCGAAGGTATTATCCTAAAGTTTAAAAGAAAAATTGATTTTATTGTTTCAGAAAGAAATTCAGAGCGCTAGAATGTACACAGATAAAATGAGAGCAGTTCTTTGCAGTTCTTTATTATACATTAAAATTTCATTATGTAAAATTAATTTATTGGTATCCTTAAAATGCCATTTTCAATGATCCAAATTCATCAAAGAACTGCATCTTTAAAGAGACAATTTCCGGTCTGTTATTGCAAAGTATCTTCTAAAGTGGTTATAACAGAATACGGTTACAGTATAAACCTCAACGTGAAATGTTGAAAATATCAAATTTCATGCCATAGAGAGTGGCGGTTCGCAATCTTCATAAACTGTTTATGATACAGCCCATATATAAGGTCATATATAATAAGAGGCATTATTGTGCTCTTAACAAAGTTTTCCTGGTGTCCAATAATGTGATCAATATCTCTGTCCAGTGCAATTAACCTTCCATTCTGTTTGATATAATTTTCCCCGTACAAGAGAAAAAAAATTCCTCTACATTCTATATTTCCCTTTACATCAAATGCGTTAAAAAATTTTTTAACATTCTTATCGCTAATAAATTGACTAAGGGGAATGTTGGAAATAAATTTACCAATAATTGATTTATTTTCAAATGTGAGGGAGAAAATTACAATTTTCTAATTTTCGAGAATTCTTGAGAATTTTTGAACCCACCTAATGGCACAAAGTGGATCTTGTACGAGTTGATCAAAGCAATTCTAAAGTTCATTCCAACCGAATTCACTTACTACCAGTCGGTTATGCTAAAACATCGAAAGTTTGTTGTGGATGGAAGCTTGGTTATTGGTGTAGAAAGCCTTTGTTTCTAAAAGAATAAATAACCTCCTTTTAAATTTCTACTTAATTATTAAATAAAATAAAATTTTTCTTGAAAATTCTTCGTGATGGGAATGAAATTTCGTTTGTTCAAATATTCTGATTGTTCATTACGTCTAAAATAGATTAAATTTAATTGAAAACGATGTCAGGTGGAGAAATTAATTAGCAAAAGGATCTAGGCTCACACGAATTAGTTTGCTAGATGAAGCCAAGATTATTTCTTCAGTGGAAGATATTAATTTGCCATTTATAAGAGTGTAAAACAAACATATGGTAAATATCGCCAATATTTTAAAATAATAAAAATTTTGTAACTTTAATAATTTTTTTCACATATTTAGCAGCGGTATTTCGGTCTGTTATTTTAATGGTGACATATACAAGTGTAATACTACCTATAATAAAAAAGACAGACTT